>LOEQ01011612.1:30662-50805 GCA_001685075.1 Bramus lutescens
CCGGACTCCCTCCTGCAACGCGTGATGCTGCTAGCCCACTGCGCAGGCGCCCCGCACCTCCTTGCCTAGGAAGCTTTTAGCTCTCACTGCCCTGGGGAGGTGCACCCCATTGTGACATTGCGCAGGGTCCTCACCACATGTGTGTCTCTGCCAGACATGGCAGCAGCGGGGGCCAGGGCCTCCCCTAGAAAGGCACATGCAGCAAGGGTAGAGACTGGCATCATCGTCCTCACCCATCATGAACAGCACTGCCTTATTTATAGGCAGAAGACTGGTGTCGCCAGAATGACCAATGGCAGTCTTGCCAGAATAATCTTTGCTGAGTCACATGCAGCTTTCTTTCTTCAACAGGTTCTCTTCTGCAGCTTGTCAACCATTTTGGCTCAGCCCTTGCATTAAACACTTGCACACACCCCCTATTCACATCATGTATAACCTCTTTGTTCCTCAGTTTCCCTGTCTTTGAACCCCGGGACACCTTGGTACAAGCCTTGTTTGCACCCCATTGCAGGATGTTTCTGGAGCAGCACCCACACACCGTCTTGGTTTCCCTGTCAAGCACCTCCATTCTCACACACTGTACTCTTTCCTGGCCTGCTTACAAGGGAGCATCCAGGGGTTTGGTGATTCTTGAAAATAATTGACGCGCACCTATGAGTGCTCTCATTGAACAGGTGTAGGCCCAAAGTGGGCAAAGATACCTTCCCTCGCTGCTTCCATTGCTCTCCCTCCATTATGATTTTGGGGACAGGTTGGGGACAATTAGACTGCACTGGATCAGAGAGCCCCCGGGAATTCAGAGTCTGGATTTCTGGATTACTCCTGCCACTGGGATTGCAGGCTGGCTTGTGTGTGGGTGGTGGGGACAGAACTCAGGTCCTCCTTCTTGAGCCCCAAGCACTTTACCTCATGAGCCATTCATTGCCCTGGCCTGGTGGTTTCCGTTTGGCGATTGCAAAGTTCCTTGTGCTTTGATCACACCGACCTCTTGCCAGAGAAGCAGCACCCTAGAGTCCAAAATTAACAGAAAACTTTAACCATACTTTTTTAAAAAAAATTTCCCTGAGGATTCTCTCATTCCTTTTCTAATGTAGACTTTTAGATTTCTGGGGGCACCGAATGTCTCACCATTGTTTTAGGAATCTTGTCTAACTCCCACCATCACTGTCCTGGCATCAAAGGGGTCCTGGGGTGTATTAAAGGTTACAGAACCCTGCTTTGGAGAGGAAAACATTTTCACCAAGGGGAAGTGAACTCAGAAAACTTGGGAGGTGACTGTGACACACACAGCACAGATTTCAAGGATTAACAGAGCAATGTATTTTCCACACCAGGTAAACAAGAAACGGGAATAACAATGATCCTATTCTCAAGGGTTTCAAATGTGAGCTATCTCAGCCAGGATATGGCTTTTGTAAATGACTGATGTGGTTTGCAGTGCCCAAGACCTGGTCATGTGAGGAGGGTATGGGCAGATGCAGGTGGAGACACTGGGCTGTATAGAGATACTATTGCTACTGAAGATATGATAAGGAGGGAAGAATAATCAGAGACCTTTGGAGAGGATCAACCTGTGATTAAAGACAATCTAGGTAAAGAGAGCTGTCAAGCCACTTTCTTCAGTGTAGACACACTCAGAATTACCATTAAAGAACTTGATAAAAGCACATCCTATTGCCATCAGGTTGCAGGTAAATATGCTTGTTATAACCATATTGTTAAATGTCTCTTAAGAAGCTCCAAACTGGGGCAATGAGATTGTGAGAGATCAATGTCTACCATCCTGGAAAAAAGATTAGTGTGATTTGGTTTGTGGGTGATATATTCTTAGGTAAAACTCAAGAAAATGTGTATATTGTTTTCTGTTAACTTATGAATGTAATAATGTCAGTGTTTGCAAGAATAGTGGCTTTCCTGTGTCGTGACTACAAACACATGGAAAAGACAGTTGCAACAAAGACAATCAAACGGGCAATGTCAACTACTGCAAAACAAATAAAAAAATCCAAGAAGTCCTAAAAATTTATTTTAGGCTTAATAATAGTAAAAAACATCAAAAGTTCTTCTTGGACATCTGAATGCTGGAGTTAATCAGGAGGCATAGGTTGCAGATAGTAGTTTGTGCTGGGATCTGTGGCAGGTTTAGGAAATTCCAACTGTCTGATTAAACCAAAGCCAAGGAGTTCTTGCCTCCTTGCTCCTTGAGGGTTGCCACCATCTAGAATACCACAGTGACTATCCAGGCCAGCATGTTCATTTCCTCTGTCTACTACAGAAGACACAGGTGGCCTCTGATGTCCTTCACCCTAGAAAGGCAACACTAATGAAGAAAGAAATTTGGGGAAAGCTAGACAAAATGTGAAGGACCACATCAGATGTCATCCTTGTAGTTGGAGTCAGAACCCATTTTTGATGGTAGCTTTGGCATCATTTACGATTTCTTGGATTGCTCAAAGACAGCTGAACCTAAATACAGACTGTCAAGGCTTGGCCTGCTTGAGAAGAAAAAGATGTCAGGAGAGCAGTGAAAGGAAACGCAAGAACAGAGTGAAGGAGACCAGTGGCAAAGAGCGAACTGACAAAGAAGGAACTGAAGACTGCGAACAGCAGAAGGGGGGAAGGAGTTTGCAGTGACCTGCTCTGCTTGTGGAACAGCACCACTTTCTAAGGAGAGTACATTACAGCTTCTCCCAGAATGAATGAATTTCGGGTACATCCATTCCAGAATTTCATAAAATAATTGTGTTATTCACTCAGAGGAATAAGGGAAGGCTAGCTATTATTTATAAAGAAATATGAAGGCCAGTTTTTAAGAGAACAGGCTTGTGAGGTATGACTTGTTAAACTGTAATTTTTTCTCTCATGATAGACAAGGCAGGCCACAGATCTCTGTGGTAGTAGGACTGCTAACAACTGGGAGGTGTCCCTCTGCCTCTGTCCTTGTCTCTGGCCTTTGCCATGTAGCTCACTTCATCCGGTTTGACAAGAGCAAACATGAGGCCCGTTGACTTGAAAGTGCTTGTCCCAGAGGATTTGCCTGTTTTAGTGCTTGATGCACCTTAAGAGTAATGTGAAGTAGCATAGGCTGCCCGGCTTATGAGAGACCCAGGGCCAGTTCATTCCACTCACCCCAGCAAGTATAAACCAAGGCAGACAATAAATGTGGGAGATCATGGCAGACCATTCACCCACCAGCATAGCCAGGTAGATAGCATGACTGTTGCCAGAGATAATTAAGGAAGCCGAGCCAAGGATGGCAGGNAGGCAAAGCTCTCATTGGAGCCCAGCCGGAACTGCCTGCCGGTCTTGTGAACAAAGTAAGAAATTGCTGTTTTATTGTACTGCCTTCTTTGAGTGTTTTGTCACACACTGTGGCTAACCAACAGAACATTTAACCAAAATACACCTAAAAAAAACGGAGAGAATGGTTGTCCCAGTATCCCTGTAACTTCTCTTTCAAGGGCTGACATTTAGCTTCCCATGAAATTGAGATGGAAGGATATGACATTAAGCCATGGATATCTGTTGATTATTCTGTATATGGCAAACTCTCCAGTCACCTACTTACCCCTTCCCCCGTTGTCCCAGTCAATTATTGTGTCCATTTGTAAAAAGACAACCACAGCTTAAGTGAAGTGTCTCCCCAACCTGCACTGTCTCCAAATCTCATTGCCCACACTAAAGTAGTTTTTCCTTTCTACAGAGCTGCAGTCGGCTGTGGTTTAGCTTGATAGTGTTCATAGCTGTCTTCTTGAGGAAAAGAGTTCATTTTGGTAAGGACTTCTGACTTCACTGAAAGGTGTTGTCCATTTTCATGAGCTCCCATGCCATCTGTTTTCTTTTTTAAAAGTCTCTGCGTACCTCCATGGCTCCTGGTAATAACACCTGTGGCTCCTTGCCACGCTACCTCCACTTTGAAAGACCAGTTACCCCTGCAAGATAAAATGGAATAAAGTGATAGCCCAAAGAAGATGTGCGACTCTGTCACCAGTCTAGAACAGGATTTTGCTTAGTGGGTGGTCTTGCTCCTCAGAGAAGCTCATACCGTTGCCCTTAAGAGTTCACATCTATGAAATGGGGCAACTCCCTCATGAAGCCCACCCCTTCCTAAGCTGCTTTTGGGACCCTGTGCTCACTCCCATTGTACACTGAACTTCCATCTCTGACCTTGAATTTGTAAGTTCCCTTTGGCTTCTAGTCTATCATAGCCCCAGTGACTATGGCACTCTGCCTGCATGATGGTGGATGTGAAGACTTGGTGCCAGTCTGAAATAGACCCTTTCTTCCTGTGCCCCAGCATGGTCCCTGAGACCTAGTGTCTACCAAGGACTCAAAACACGTTGACTGAATAAACTGTGTGAACAAAATTCCATGGATCCCGAAGGATCTTTCTTCTTGATTCTGTGAGTTGCAAGAAATGAAGTTTCCTTAAACCTGGGGCAGCCCTCCATGTCTTTTCACACAAGGAGGTGGGGGTGTGTCTTTCACATCAACATGCACTCTCAGTTCTCTGTTCTGTGTGTACCATACACACCTTTTTCTCCCTCAGGAATGGCAGTGGCTGTATAGTGGATCTCCAGTAGGTAATTCAGCAGATGTTCGCTCAGGGATACAATAGATGGAACACAAAAGCCCCAGAATTCCTGATGTGATTGCTGGTTGAATCACAGTGTGTATTCAGAGACTCTTCTTCTGGGCATTTTGTGAATAGTGTGATGTTTTTGTAGATGAGAAAAGAATTTCTAATAATAAATAAACTGAAAGAAAAGCCTTATTATTACTATCAAAACAAGCCAGAGACTATTATTTCGAGACAGTACTTGTCATTTATGCTGCAATATGTATTGTACTTATCTTCTTTTATCTGATCTTAAAATCCCTTTGACAAAGCTAGCATAATTTGCATATGGGGTGGGATAATGCTAAGATTTGCAGCCTATGCAATGTTTTCAGTATCCAGCAGTTGTTAGACAGGTACATGATGTCCAATTCCATGGTTTGTAGAATGGGCTGCCCAGGAAACCTCCAGCTCAGGAAGTCCCCATCAGTTTTCCCCAGCTCCTGTCTTAGTGCTGGCCCCATTCTGGCTGCTCTGGCTTCTCAGCCCATGCAGGGATTTCTTCTTATCCTCAGCCTCTCAGAATCTCCTCCTATTGGACACTCTCCCCAGCTCCATTGATCAAAGGCTGCCGAAGTCCACACTGATTCCCACTGTGTTACAGAAAGGGCACAGTCCCTGGCACTGTTACAGAGATGGAATGCTTGCTCTCTATGTGTCCTGCCCACATTGAAGGAGTACAGGTCCTNTTTGGTAAGGACTTCTGACTTCACTGAAAGGTGTTGTCCATTTTCATGAGCTCCCATGCCATCTGTTTTCTTTTTTAAAAGTCTCTGCGTACCTCCATGGCTCCTGGTAATAACACCTGTGGCTCCTTGCCACGCTACCTCCACTTTGAAAGACCAGTTACCCCTGCAAGATAAAATGGAATAAAGTGATAGCCCAAAGAAGATGTGCGACTCTGTCACCAGTCTAGAACAGGATTTTGCTTAGTGGGTGGTCTTGCTCCTCAGAGAAGCTCATACCGTTGCCCTTAAGAGTTCACATCTATGAAATGGGGCAACTCCCTCATGAAGCCCACCCCTTCCTAAGCTGCTTTTGGGACCCTGTGCTCACTCCCATTGTACACTGAACTTCCATCTCTGACCTTGAATTTGTAAGTTCCCTTTGGCTTCTAGTCTATCATAGCCCCAGTGACTATGGCACTCTGCCTGCATGATGGTGGATGTGAAGACTTGGTGCCAGTCTGAAATAGACCCTTTCTTCCTGTGCCCCAGCATGGTCCCTGAGACCTAGTGTCTACCAAGGACTCAAAACACGTTGACTGAATAAACTGTGTGAACAAAATTCCATGGATCCCGAAGGATCTTTCTTCTTGATTCTGTGAGTTGCAAGAAATGAAGTTTCCTTAAACCTGGGGCAGCCCTCCATGTCTTTTCACACAAGGAGGTGGGGGTGTGTCTTTCACATCAACATGCACTCTCAGTTCTCTGTTCTGTGTGTACCATACACACCTTTTTCTCCCTCAGGAATGGCAGTGGCTGTATAGTGGATCTCCAGTAGGTAATTCAGCAGATGTTCGCTCAGGGATACAATAGATGGAACACAAAAGCCCCAGAATTCCTGATGTGATTGCTGGTTGAATCACAGTGTGTATTCAGAGACTCTTCTTCTGGGCATTTTGTGAATAGTGTGATGTTTTTGTAGATGAGAAAAGAATTTCTAATAATAAATAAACTGAAAGAAAAGCCTTATTATTACTATCAAAACAAGCCAGAGACTATTATTTCGAGACAGTACTTGTCATTTATGCTGCAATATGTATTGTACTTATCTTCTTTTATCTGATCTTAAAATCCCTTTGACAAAGCTAGCATAATTTGCATATGGGGTGGGATAATGCTAAGATTTGCAGCCTATGCAATGTTTTCAGTATCCAGCAGTTGTTAGACAGGTACATGATGTCCAATTCCATGGTTTGTAGAATGGGCTGCCCAGGAAACCTCCAGCTCAGGAAGTCCCCATCAGTTTTCCCCAGCTCCTGTCTTAGTGCTGGCCCCATTCTGGCTGCTCTGGCTTCTCAGCCCATGCAGGGATTTCTTCTTATCCTCAGCCTCTCAGAATCTCCTCCTATTGGACACTCTCCCCAGCTCCATTGATCAAAGGCTGCCGAAGTCCACACTGATTCCCACTGTGTTACAGAAAGGGCACAGTCCCTGGCACTGTTACAGAGATGGAATGCTTGCTCTCTATGTGTCCTGCCCACATTGAAGGAGTACAGGTCCTGAGGAGGGTCCTTTGTTGCAGAGTTGGTTTCTGTGTCTGATGGAATATGCATACATAGTTTTTGAACTATGACAGCTGCATATGGCGTCAATGGTCATACCATACCAGTTCAACCAGAGGTTTTTCAACAGAGCCTATGAAACAAGCAGAATTTCTGAATTTAGCATACTTTCAATTTTTCAGCAACTTCTGCTGCCAGTGAATAAAAGACTCCCATAGTCAAGTCAGCCTTTCTAAGAACCTTTTGGTTTCTAAAATATTATGTGTGGCAGTTCTTATGAAACTCGTCCGTGTTTGTCAAATGAAGTGATTGAAGTAGAAAATGATAGAACTTAACAGGAAGAATTAGCAGGAATGAGGGAATGTATCTGCTAATTCACATCCTTAAGTGCTTAGGTACAGAACATAAATGTCTGAAAGGAGACCCAGGCCAAACCATGCCATTCTCATTCTTCCAGACCTAGCCAAAGTGATCCTTAGGGGAGAAATGCTTGAGGAATTCCCTTTTTTCATGAACTTTGCTACAAGTCTATGTGGTTCACATGGAGAGTGTAGACTTTGACGCCATACGCAACTGTCATAGTGCAGAAAACCATGCGGGCAGATGGTTTTTTAAAGGTTTGTAAATGGTCTAATCAAGCCAGCATTTTTTACTTTATTATTTATTCAAATACAAGGTACAATTAGGAATAGGCTACATCCCACATACATAACACACATATGATCCCATACAGGTTTTCCAGGTCTTCTAGCACTAGGTAATGCAAAAATCAATTGATTATTGATTGAAAATATGCTGAAGTCCTCAAAATTTTATAAAAAAAGATCATGTCAATAGCAAAAGTTTAAAAAGGGACTTTTACATCACACGGCAACAAGCCAAAAATTATAAGAAAAAGTTCTATTCTTTTTTAATCCAATTGATTTATATATCTTTTTTAGAATTGTTTTTATTGAGCTATATATTTTTCTCTGCTCCCCTTCCTTCCTCCACCTCCCCTTCTACCCTCTCCCATGATCCCATGCTCCCAATTTATTCAGGAGATCTTGTCTTTATCTACTTCCCATGTAGATTAGATCCATGTATGTCTCTTTTAGGGTTCTTATCGTTGTTGAGGTTCTCTGGGATTGTGAATTGTAGGATGATTTTCTTTGTTTTATGCCTTAAAGCTGAAAGCCACTTATGAGAGAGTACATATGATATTTGTATTTCTGGGTCTGGGTTACCTCACTCAATATGATGTTTTCTAGATCCANGAGAGAGAGAGAGAGAGAGAGAGAGAGAGAGAGAGAGAGAGAGAGAATATGAGTTCTGGGACACTGAGTATTTTGTTGGCTACCATTGGAGCTTATCTCACTGACTCTTGGGGACTGTCTCTCACACCAGATCCTTTATAATCGATTCCCTTTATATCTGAGACCTTCCCTGCAGTTCCTGTCCCTCTTACTTTGCTTGTCTGCTGTTGCCTCACAAGAGGCCATGGAACTCCAGCTCCACCTCATTTTAGGATGGCTCCTGAGAGTCACCTCTACCCTCCTGGTCCTCCCATTGACTATGGGTCATCTTCATGCTGCCTATGTATTATTGCTATATATTGCAATGAATCTGCATACACAGTATTGAGAACTCCCTGCAATGCTTCTGACTGTACTCATGTGAGTTTACAACTTACAGAGCCAAACATGGTTATATCTGAGCCAAAAATTAGTTCATCATTATCTCCAACAGATTGGGTAATTCACAGAGTTATTTTAACCATAGCATATTAAATACAGCAATAATGGTAATCACTATTTCTTACATTTTTATAACTACTTAAAAAATCAATTCCAACTTAGTGACTTAAATAGCACTCATTTCTTTTCTGGGTTCCACAGGTCTGATGTCTGCCATGGATCACTTGAACTCTTAGATTAGGTTCCCCAAAGGTGAGACTGACTTGTCACTGAGTTGGGATCTCACCTGAGACTCCGCAGAAGCATCTGCTTCCAGCCTTTTCAGGTGATGGACATAAATCAGTTCCTTCTTCATCCAGGCATTCTGAAGTCCCTCCTTCAAGTCTGAGTGTTTCCTACATCTGAGACCAGTCCTGCCACTGCACCCCTTTTTCTACTTTCAGTGATAAGCACACAGAGGAAGCATATGGAGATAAAAAATGAATACAATCAAAACATTTGCTAACCTAGCCTGAAACTGTGAAATCAAATGGTCTCAGAAACACATTTTGTCCTATTTATTGCTGTGCTGAAACACAATGTCCAAAAAGCAACTTAGGAAGAAAAGGGTTGTTTACTTGGTTTGCATTTTCACATCAGTGTTCATCATGAAAGGAAGTCAGGACAGGAACTCAAACAGGTAGAAACCTGATGCAAGAGCTAATGCAGAGGCCATGGAGGGGTGCTGCTTCCTGACTTGCTCAGCCTGCTTTCTCAGAGAAACCAGAACCCCATGCGCAGACAGGCCCCTACTACAATGGCCTTTTTCATCCCCCATCAATCACTAATTTAGCACATGCCCTACGTACTTGCCTAATGCCAGTCTTACAGAGACTTTTTTCCCATTTGAGACTTCCCCCACTCCAGTGATTCACGCTTATGCCAAGTGGACATAAAACTAGCCAGTACAGTGTCCATTATGCCCCCAAAACTACATCTCCTTCATGGTGGTATCTCTCATCCAGCTCAGTAATTGAAAGCTGTTCCTTTTTCTTTGGCACACTTTTGCCACCTCTGTGCACAATTCTATAAAATCATTCTTTGCTTTCCATAAATATTCCAGGCCTAAAATATTGTACAATAGGTAATGATTTGATAATGGATACAGAAATCTTCAACATCAGCTGTATTACTTGGGACCTAATATGTACTATGAGTCCACAGAATATCACACATACAATATTTTACACTCAGTGCTTAAGTGGGCATTACCAATGATTTAAATGCAGCCAATTTCCCCAGCAATGTTCTTTACAGAAAGTTTCTCACTTTTCTGGCCATTGAACTATTATAGTATTTCATGTTTTATTTATTTGCCTTTGTATTAATTGTCCTGGTACTGGAAAATTCTTCATATTTTCTTTGTATTTCATTGACATAATAACTATATAAAGTAAGGCCAATTTAGTAGACGGTCCCTGCATTTTAGTTTACCTCATTTGTTCAATATCTAATATTATTTTATTTTTTAACATAATTCTAGTGACAATCAATAAGCTCCATCCCTGGTGGGGGGTGTGAAAATGACAACATTAACCTTGTCAGAACAAGGCTATGTCAGTCATTTCCCAGCACTTGCAGATGTACAAATTTGAAGGATAACTCCAGAACCAAGGTTCAAGCCTTTACGATGAGGAACTCTTCTTAGACCTTTTGCTAATAGCACCCAGTCCTTTCCCTATAATGGCCTTAATCACGCAGTAGTGAATTCTCTTCAAGTTCTAGTGGGCAAGCAAGAACAATAACAATGGCAATAGCTCGAGTTATTTTGGCAGTTTTTGTTTTTCAAGACAAGGTTTCTCTGTCCTGGAACCTTGAACTCATAGAGATTTGCCAGTCTCTGCCTCCCGAGTGCAGGAATTAAAGCTGCGCACCATCACTGCTCAGACATTTTGGGAGTTTTTAGGAACATGTAAGCAACAGCTCAAGGGGTACCATCCTAGACCGTGTTCTGGGACATTTATCTTGTAACTTGTATCTTCTGGGATGACTATGCCCCGTGTAGGGCAACTCCAACTAAACACTTTTATATGACTATCTAAATACATATATGTAATGCTCACATCACTGACCCCTTTTTAGTTTTCTAGCTTCTATATTTACTCTAAATCAAAACCATAAATCTCAAGATTAGTGGCTAGCATCCACATAAAAGGGTAGCATTTCTCTTTCTGGGCTCGGGTTACTTTACTCAGTAAAATTTATGTGCACATTTTATATTTTTATGGATGAACAAATTTTTGTAGCTTTGTAGTATAATTTGTGTTCAGATATTGTGTTGTCTCAAGCATTCTTCTTTCTGCTTAAAATTACTTTGGCTATTTGTAGTTTTCTATGCTACATATGCATTTTAGAAATAATTTTTCTTGTATGGAGATTCTCATTGGTATTTTGATTGTGATTGCATAAAAACCTGTAGAGTGCTTTCAGAAACACATTTCCCAATATTAATTCTATAGCCCATGCATTTGGAGGGCTTTCTTACTGCTAGTGCCTTCTTTAATCTTTCTTTTGAGCTAGAAAGTTTATTTTGCCGATTTTTCATCTCCTCAGTTAGGTTTATTTTGCTTTTGTTCTGGAGCTATTGAGAATGAGAGAAGTTTGTCGGGGGAGGGATGGTTTCCTCCTTGATTCCCTACTTTTGTAATTTGTTCTGTATTCATACCCTGTGGCATTGCTTTAAGTGTTTAATCAGAACTCAAAGTTTTCTGATGGAGTCTTCAGGAACTTGCAAGTAGAGGACTATGCCAACTGCAAATAGGAATGATTTGATAGGTTCTTTCCTATCTGTACATTTTTCTCTTGTCATACTTGTTCTAGATAAGACTTTGAGTTCTATATTGAATAACATTGTGGAGTGTGGGTACTCCTGTGTTATGCCTGATTCAAGAGGAAGTGTTTTCAGATTTTTGTACTTCATCAATTTGTCCCATACAACCTTTATTATATAGAGTTATGATGTTCCTTCTGTTCCTAGCTTCTTTGTTGCATTATTCATGAAAGAATATGAACCTTTGTCAAAGGCTTCTTCTGCATCTATTAAGATAACCGTATAATTTCTCTCCTTAAACCTATTTATGTGCTCTATATATTACATTTGAATTTGCTTTTTCATTGCTGTGACAAAATTCCTGATCAATGCAACTGAAGAAAGAGGCGGTTTAGTATTTTCAGTATTTGAGGGCACAGTTTATCACGGAGAGGAAGGCATGGCAGCAAGAGCACGAAACAATTGGTAACATTGAAGCCACAGTCAAGAGCTTTGGGGTTTTGCTTCTTCTTGCTTCCCTAACACAAGATGCATCATTATTTATGTTAGTTTTTTTAATATAAGCTTGTACAGAAAAAACTTTTATTAAAACTACCTTAGCTGTGTTCTAATAGGTTAGGCTTTCATTTTCCTCTGAGTTAAGGAATTTGTTAAATTTACTCTATGGTTTCTTCAATGACAAATACATAATTTTGGAGTTTTTCTTACTATTGACTTCTAATTTTATTTCACAATTATTTGATCCCTTTGTATTTACTGAGACTTGCTTTATGGCTTATAATATGATTTGTTTTAGAGAAGGTTGCATGACCTACTGAGAAGAAAGTGTGTAAGGTTCTGTATTCTGTTTCTGAGTGGTAGATTATTCTGTATATATAAGTTGCTCTAAGGTATATATTTGATCTAAAGTGTAGTTTATCTCTGAAGTTTCCGTGTTCAGTTCTTGTTTGGATGTCCTCTAAAGATAAGATTGGGACATTGAAGTCACCCACTATTATTGTTTCAGAATCTATGTAACTTCTTTTCATTTGTACTTCTTTTATAAAAATCAGAACCTCAATGTTTGATGTGTGTACATTTACCATTGTTTTATCTTTTGTTTTTAATGAATTATTTTTTATGTGTATAGGTGTTTTGCTTGCATGCATGTCTGCCAAGTGGATGCCAGGAACTGAATCCAGTTCCTGTGTTATGCTTGATTCAACTGATTTTCATATCCATTTAGTAAAGTTTCTTTTTCTAAGATGCTGAGTTTCTTCCCCAACTTCCAGATTGAATTCATCCTTTTTGATGTCATGGATATTATGGAAAATGTTTAATAATAAACATTAAAAAATCTCATCTTTTATTTAACTAATTCAGTAGCTTTGCATTCAGTAGACAAGGAGGTGCAATTTTTTTGAAGAGTCATATTGCTTTGCTTAATGATTTTTGTTGTTGTTGTTTTTCTACTGTGATTTGTTCCTTTGACTTTCTCTCCTGGTTTCATATCTCTGCAGAAGCTATTCATCAGAGCCCAATTATTAATATTAATCAAAAAGGAGAAAACAAACTCGTATAAGAGAAACAATAGCAAACCTGCAAGATACAGATGGTGAAAGGATAAAACACAACAAAGTGGGTACCTGTGGCAGGCTCTGCCAAGGTGCTTATGCTAAGAGAGTGAGTTACACATAACAGAGTTAGTAGTGCAAGAGGGTTGTTGAAGGAGGAGGAAAGTGACAGAGTGAAAGAGTTAACAGGTGGATCTTTAAAATCAATCCAAGTCTACTAATCCGTCAACAATAACTGCTAAAGAGAAAATGAGAAAACCAATGTATATGATTCTATGCAGTTTAAAATTGTTTAGGAATCTGCACACCCGGAAGCTTAGATTCAGACAAGTAGTCTATGAGGCCAGTTTTGCTAGGCCTGGATCCATATTTGTGGCTTTTGAACCGTATTTGTTTGTGAGCCACCTTTGACAGATAAGAGACTCCTTTCCTCTTCAATCCTTCCACCTGCTGCCATCTCTATACCCACAGGCCATGTTCAGTTCCAGATCCATCGTATGGGAGCCATCATTGACTAGATCAAGGAAACAGTTCCTTTACCAGATCTCCTTTCTTTAACCCTAGCCATTTATCTCTTGCACTGGCCTGTTCTCAGCTAGACAAGGTACTCCCATCAGCTACAAAACCAAATGGAGAAGTCCATATGCTGAAGTCAAATCACAAAACCCAAACCAACATGACTAGCCAAGCCAACATGTCTCCTATTAAACCCACTAGTCCTATGGAAGTTTTCCCTAATGAAAGACAATAAAATACCTTGGGAAAAAAAAACTGACTAAGAAGATGAAAGACCTTTATAATGGAAACTCCAAATCTATGAAGAAGTGGATTGACACTAGAAAATGTAAAGACATCCATGATTATTGACTTGTAGAATTAATATTATGAAAATGAACATGCTACCAACAGCAGATTCAATGTGACCCTCCCCTCACAAAATACCCAAAACATTCTTCATGAAATTAGAAAAATAAATCCTAAAATTCATATGGAACCAGCAATGGTCCTGAATAGTCAACAAAGTCTTGAGTGAAAAAAAAATCACCGATCTGGGCATGGTGGCACACATCTTTAATCCCCACACTTGGGAAGCAAAGGCAGGCAAATCTCTGAATTTGAGGCCAACCTGGTCTACAGAATGAGTTGCATTATAACCAGAGATACCCAGAGAACCCATGTCTTGAGAAACCTGAAAGTAAAAAAGAATAATACTTGAAGGATTTCCATTCTAGTTTTCATCATATATCTGTAGTAATAAAAACAATATGGTACTGGCAAAAAACCAGACATGTAGACCAAAAGAACAAAATTGAAGATTCAAACCTTAGTACATGTAACTTTAGCCATCTGGTATTTGTAAGAGACCAAAAACATACACTGGATAGAAGACAGCATCTTCAATAAATGGTGCTGGGAAAACTGAATGTTTATAATGCAGAATAATGAAATTAGTCCTATATCTCTCACTGCGCACAAAATTTAGCTCCAAGTCAATCAGAAACCTCAATTTGAAACCTGAGATGTTAAAACTGCTGGAAGAAAATTATAGGCAGTAGCCTACGAGACATGTAGGGAAGGACTTTCTGAGTAGGGCTCCGTTTGCCCAGGAAACAAAGCCAACACTTGACAAGTGGGACCTCATAAAACCAGAAAGCTTTGTACAGCCAAGGAAACAATTGACTGAAAGAGAAACCCACAGAGTGACAATCTTGCTAGCTATCCATCTGACAGATCATTAATATCCAGAGTATACAAAGAACTCAGAAAACAATCCGGCAAGGAAACAAATGGTCCAAGTAAAAATAAGCTACTGATTTAAACAGAGAGGTCTAAATAGAAGAAATAAAAATGTTTAAGAAATACTTCAAGGAGTGTTCATGATCCTTAGCAATTAAGAAATCCAAATGAAAACATCTCTGAGATTTGTATGTCACCCCAGCCAGAATGGCTAAGATCAACAAAATAGGTGACAAGAAATGCTAGTAAGGCTGTGTGGGAAAGCACTGTAAACTGGTCCAGCTAATGTGGAAATCTGTGTGAAGAATTCTAAAAAGCTAAGAATATTTTATATTTGCCTAAAGTTAATTATACATTCCCACACCTCTCTTAAAGTATGTCACCTGGGTAAACAATGCTTCTTCACAAGAACCATACATTAACAAAAATCCTAGTACTAAGCTTGAAAAAACCCCTTTTGAGTGACTGACCAGGGTAGTTTAAGTGACTCCCCAAATAAGATGTGCTTATTGCTGCTGCCTTTGGTTCCCTTTCAGGAGGTGAACATAAGTTTCTGTTGCTGAAGGCACTAAGACACAGGACTTGTATGATTTGAGCTGGATTTAACCGGAAAGCCTCCTTGCTGTGTTAGAGCTTTCATTGTACCAGGAAGTACTATGCGAAATACCAAGGAAGGAGGAGGCAAACTTTTAATAATCGAACTCCGTTATGATATCTATGAACCACAACAATGACCAGCATGACTATATATCTGTAGACATACAATATGTGGTGAATTGGACTTTAGGCCCACTCACGAGGAGGGAAATCATGTCTGGTACTAGAAACCTATCCAACTACACAGGACTAACAGCATCATGTATTTTATAAGAGAATCTACTACTGTCACCATACGAGATCAGTATAACAGTCTACATTCTAAATTTTATCTTCATACCATAGGTAAATGTAGCTATGACTCCCATCAATGAAGCCTCTCTTTGCAGGAAATGGAGACCATTATGGAAAACCAAGACTAGACACAATACAGAGATCAACAGATAGTGGAGACTCCAGCCCCAATGGATATATTTACAGTATAACTCTTGAGTCTGTGGCTCAGGAAACATTGCTGACGAGGGCATACAAAAATTTGAAGAGCCATAATAACAGGAAGTCTTCTGTGAGGCTCTGTCTCCTAGAAATGGCTGCATATAGCCATACCAATGCAGAGATGGGAACAACAAGGGGTCCAGCCATTAGACAAAGAAGTACATGCAACTAATTACTTCTCAGAGAGGGGGAATTAGTTTCTCACAAGGATGGGCACTCTAATTGGTTATTCAACACAAAGTTGTCAGCCCCGCCCTGAAACCATATACACACAAACAACAAAAATTAGTTTAGAAGGTTATATTTACATGTGTGGGGGGCATGCATGCAAGACTAATAATCAGAGAAAAGGGAGCTATCAATTTGAGAGTAGGGAGGCAAAGAAAGGGCCAGAGGGAAGGGACATGGGAAGGGCTAGAGGGAAGAAAGGGAAAGGGAAAGGGGGAAGTTACGCAATTATATTTCACTTAAATGTTGTATTATTAATAGTGATGGTAATGAATTATTTACAGTGGATTTGGAGATAGTAAATGAGTGAAATAAGGGAAGTAGGCAAGGGAAATTGAAAAGTAAAGGAAAAGAGATGTTGAAAGATGATTTTTAAAAGTGAGAACTGTGACAGAATGTTATGGGGAGAATGGAAAAGAGCCAGATATTATAAAACTCAAATTCAGGGTCAGTGGGACATCTAAGAAGATAAAAGCACTTGCTCTGAAGTGTGGGAGATTGAGTTCAATCCCTAGAACTACATGATGGGAGAGAACCAAAGTCTGCAAGATTTCCTCTAAACTCTACGTGGGCTCTGTGACATTTGTTTGTGTAAATGTAATAAAATAAATGTAGTAAAAATGTAACAAAATAATTAAAACACAAGAAAAGAAAAAATAAATATAATAAAGGGATTTCCAATTATGAGAAAGTTACAAGCAAAGTTAAATAGTTATGAAGGGAAAATAAAATTAAAACCATAATACCAGTTTTTTTCTATTTTAAAAAATAAGGCCATATCAAAACAATTATGGAAGTACAACAAAACTACTTAAAAGGGAAAACAGGAGTAAAGAAGAAAATTGCATAAAGGAAAGAAATGAAAAGCATTGCCCAATAATGAAAAATATGTAAACAAATTGAATGAGTGTGTAAGGGGGAATAAAAACTAAAACATAAAAGTTTAAATATAAATAATAAAATGAAAATACTAAATGTAAGGAATTGTGCTGGTAGAATGCTTAAGGCTTTTATCTTGAAAATAACTACTGTGTAGTAAAAAGAAAATAAGGGTGGAACAAAGGGCAAACAAAAAGACCTCTGGCCAGTTCTCTTCATGATAAATGTCATTTGAATTTGCAGACTCTTATCTTTCCTGGGGTTTATGCTGAGATTGAGCCTGGACAGGAAAAGTATCCAGTTGCCAAGGCAACTGTCTTTGCTTTAACACCTTTCCTTCTTCGCAAACTAGGAGCCTATGCTGGCCACTTTTGGCTTTTTAGTCAGAGTCTGGCTCTGACTGTCTCCAAATCATAAATCCTAGAATGCCTAGTATTCTAGCTAGGGCTCTCTCCCAAATTTATTGAGAGTTGGGGAAGCACCTACAGCACAGATGTTTGCACAGGATGACTTCCACTGTATTTTCCACAGCCCCCAAGACTTTATCACTCTGCTGGAGGGATTCAGTTGTGGGTGTTGAGCATTCCACTGGACTTTAGAGTGCTAGGAGTCTACAATAGTGAATGGCTCCTAAATGGCTCAAGAGGTTGATCTACGCTTTGACCACAGACTCAATGCTATCAAACCCCAGGTTATTCTCAGTTGAGAAAGTTTCGTCCAGTTCATAGAGGGCAGGGTTATCTTTTTCTGTGTGCTTTATTGCCTGAGCCCAACTTCCTGTGGCCTGCACTTTTCAGTTTGTCAACATCTTGTCTTCTTTCTCTTTGTAACTGGTTGGCTCTTACAGCCCTAGCAGGTTAAATTCGGGCTATTTGATTTGTGATTTCCCTCTGTTCTCAGGCCTCCAAAATAGTCCAAAACACTAGGTTGCTTCTCAACATGGTACCTAGCCTCTGACGAATGACAAAATGGAATTCATCTGAAATACTGCTTTGTTCCATGGAGCAATCACTCTCTTACCTGTGACTGGATATGAGGCTTTGATTTCTGTGGGGGTGTCCTGAAGGAAGACTGCCAGCCCTTTTCACCAGCCTTCCTGCCTTTCCTTTGGTGGTTTCTGCTTTCCCCTCTGTTTTCTGCCTCCGTGAGCTGTGCAGCAGGAGCTGAGTTCAGCTGACATCACTTCTTTGCAAGTATCACTCATCTTTTTCTCCTCGGTTTTCTTTCTTTCCTTCTTTCTTTCTTTCTTTCTTTCTTTCTAAGAAAGAAAGAAAGAAAGAAAGCTTCCTTCCTTCCTTCCTTCTTTCTTTCCTTTTCTTTTTGTGTTCTTGCTTTATTTTATTTTTATTGAAAACTAGATTCTTCTCTCATACAATTTATCCTGACAACAGTTTCCCTCCCTCTACTCCTTTCCCCCTCCCTCCTCTCTCCCCCAGATCCACTCCTACTCTGTTTCTCTTTCAGAAAAGAGTAGGCCTCCACCAGATGACAGACAGCTAAAGAGGACAAAACAAGATATAATAAGACAAGGCAAAAGCCTTCATTGTGGCTGGATGAGGCAAACCAATACAAGGAAAAGAATTCCAAGAGCAGGCAAAAGAGTCAGAGACACATTCGCTCCCACTGTTAAGAGTCCTACAAAATCACCAAGCTAACAGCCGTAACATATAATGCAGATAAATAGGTGACATCCCATGCACACCCCATGATTGCCACTTCAGTCTCTGTGAGCCTCTATGAGCCCTGCTTAGTCAATTCGATGGGTCATGTTCTTGTGGTGTCCTCAGCACCTCTGGCTCCTACAATTCTCCCTCCCTTCTTTGGAAGGGTTTCTTGATCACTGAGGGTAGGGACCCAATGCAGACCTCCAGTTTAGACTCTTTTTCCATGTAATGTCTAGATATGGGCACCTGTTCCCATCTCCTGCTGGAGGAAGCCTCTCTGATGATGACTAGATAAGGCACCAGTCTATGAGTATAGCAGAATATTATTAGGAATCATTTTACTATTTTTTCCAGTCGTGTTTGGTTCTACCCTAGGCCTCTGGTTCTTGTCCATCCATGCAATACAGGGCATGGGCTCCCTCTCGTGGCATGGGCCTCAAGTTAAGCTAAACATTGTTTGGCCACTCCCACAAATTCTGTGCCACCATTATCCCCACACATTTTGCAGGCAGGACAGATTGCAGTTCTTGTGTTTTGTGGCTGGATTGGTGACTAGAGTTCTCCTATAATCTGCAGAGTACCTTATCGTGCCAAAGAGATTAACATGTAGGGGTAAAGGCTCCATGCAGGAATTAGCTTGACCTCTTTATGTTCAATTAGCTGTACGAATGTTGTCCTCAGCAGTGGGGCCCCACTGTCAGTTTTCAGAGAGCAACCTTCTGTATTAGCATCAGCATGAGTTGTTTAGGGATTTTCACCAGACCCCCTCCATCAACAATTCAACCAAATACAACCTGGTCCCACCACTGGAAGCCTTGCCTGACTAGAAAAGATAGCCAGTTCAGACTCCATAACCTCTATTACTAGGAATCCTCACTAGGTTCATCCTCATAGATTTCAGAATTTTCCACTGCACAAAGTTTCCACCTTCCAGTGCTCCCCAGTTCTATATGTCTCTGCTCAAACTCTCTGTTCGTTTTAGATAAGTTATATTCATTTATGCTGTGGTCTGTTTGTGTGGGGTGATAAACATTGATCTATTTGCATTCTTCTGCATGTAGACATCCACTTAGACCAGCATGCTTTCTTTTTCCATTGGATATTTCTGCCTCTTTAACAAAAGTCAGGTGTCTATAGGTGTATGGATTTATGTCTGGGCCTTTGATTCAACTTTGTTAATCAATGTGGCTGTTTTTATGCCAATACCATGTGGGTTTTTTATTGCTATTGATCTATAGTACAGCTTGAAATCAGGGATACCTCTGGAATTTTTTTATTTTAAAGGATTATTTTAGCCACCCTGGGAGGTTTGTTTTGTTGGGAAGTGTCCTTTCAAGGTCTGTAAGAATTGTGTTGAAGTTTTATTGGGAACTGTGGACCCCCAGACCCTGAATTTTCTGTAAATAACTTGTTTTCCTATGCCTGCAGCTGCTCTGAGCAAACAACTTGTTTTCCTGTGCTTTGCAGCTGCTCTGAGCATGAGACAGGGGAGTGGTTTCTGGTGGGCTTCCAGATGACAGTTAGGGCATGGCCATTGGTCAAAGAGACCCTATATAAGCTACCCTGGAAAAAATAAATTAGGCATTATTAATTCAATTTGGCATTCTTGATTCAAGTTGGCATTCTTGTTTCAAGGATGACCCCTCTCTCTCTCTCTCTC
>LOEQ01011613.1:8518-27461 GCA_001685075.1 Bramus lutescens
TTCTCACTTCCCTCTCGCCCTATCCCCTTACCCCTACCCCACCCCCATCCCCTTCCAACTCCTAGATCATCAGATCTTTGTTTCTCTCTCTTGTAGAAGTTGTAGTAGCTCAGGGAAAACACTCATATTTTAGGAACTAAATAATTGTGGCTTAATAGAGATAATACACACATGGACAGTGTGTTGTTTGTGTTCATGTTCATGCTATTAGACAATGAATCAAGCTGAATGTAGTAGCTCTTACCTATTTTTTTTCACTTTTGAGACTCCATATTCCCCATTACTAGAAGTCCTCTTTAGGGTCACCTTCACAGATTCCAGGAAGTTTCCACTGTACTAGGTCTCCACACCATCCACTAAGTGCACTCCCAATTCTAGTCACTAACTATGGATTGTAGCTTGGGTATCATTTTCTTGATGGCTATTATCCCTTCATAAGTTAATACATACCATGTTTATCTTCTTGGGTCTGGGTTTCCTCATTCAGAATGGTTTATTTTCTAGTTCCATCTATTTTCCTGAAAATCTCACAATGTCATTTTTAAACAGCTTTGTAGCTCTTACCTATAATCCTAGCCTTTGGGAGACTGAAGAAGGAGTATTCCCAGAAATTTAAGGCCAATCTCAGCTACACAATGTGTTTCAGGTCATCCTGAGCTATGATGTGAGACTGGTCTCAAAGAATAATAATAACAACAACAAAAACCCAAACCCAAAACCAAACAAACCAATAAATATCTTCTAATAGTAAAAGTATCATTAGAAAAAATTTACTTTTTTATATTCAAGGTTTGCATTTTGGCCTTTGTGATGGAAACATACTATTGATCTCTGGAAGAGTCATTAGAAAACAGTATTTACATGGTATTAAGGATTAAGATATATAGTGAGGAAATGCATAACATTTTATTATCAATAGGTTCTGATGAACCAAAGCATTATAAATGATATCATTGTTATGCATTTCTCTTGACATCAAATAGGCAATTAGCCAAGAATGGCATATTTGGCAATAAAGAAGATAAAATTTAGACCCTAAACACAGAGAAGAATCTTTATAAACCTAAATATTGCTTTTTGACTCATTATTCACAATCTTCATTGATAAGTCACTACACTTCATGTGATATTTCATTTCTATATGAAATTTCATTCATAGACTGTAGTCCCATAAAACAAAATATTTCACAGAGTTTTCCTACTGAAGGGAAAGCCTTGATTGATGATTTTAGAATTTGCATTATGAACTAACACTGAAACTGCACTCTATTTCCCTAGAGAGAAGAGTTGAATAAGGAAGATATAGTTGATTATGTTGATATTATTTGGTACTCAACTGAAATACTGAAAAATTATAAAAATCCTAATGTATATTCATTTACTCTATTTCAAATACTTTACTAAAACATTAAATTAATAATGGTAAACAAAGAAAACAAGATCCAGAGCTTAGAGTAGCTGTATTAAAGAGTAAATATATAAGTACTATTATACATTTGAGTGCATTTTAAGAAAAACATGAGACATCTTTATAAGACAATGATGAAATGAATCTCACTTTGTGTAGAAAAGGATGCTATTTTTTCATTATGTTGAAAATCTAAGACATGAAAAATCAGAAGTAAAGAAATCTGGGCAGAATAAATGATACCTAAGAAACACGAAAATGGTTCCTTTTATACACAGAAAAAGACTTAAATGTAGAGGAGAATGTTATAAAATTAGGTTAGAAAATTGTCAGAAACTAGGTCATGCAGAGCTTTGAAGGGTATGGATTTCATCCTAAAATCATTGAGAAGCCACTTGGGAGTTTTGCCTAGGAGAGGATAGAATCTGATATACATTGGTAGAAGACTACACTCTGAAAAAAAATCTAGGAAGCTAACGGTAGTGGTCAGAGACCAGAAGGACGGGGGATATTGGACAGGTCTAGATGTTAATGATAGAAGCTTAGCCTAAGGTAGCATCAATGATTTGGAGAGAAATAAACCAATTTGCCATGTATATTAGAAGTTGCATTGACAGGAATTGCTGATGATCCAAATTTGTTTGTTCACTCTTCTGACAACTATTTAAATGCCTTCTTGGTATTGGACATTGTTGTGGGTGTTAATAGAGCAGTGAACAATACACAGTCTTTACCTATAGAGAATGCAGTCTCATTGGAAGATATAGAATGTGAACTTTCTGTTGAGAAAATAAGTTATGAGAAATTATAACAGGGTGAGTGTTGGAAGGAGGCCTGCTTGCTGGTTCCCAGCTGCCTGGGTAGCTTAGACCAAAAATAACTACACAGAAACTGTATTAATTAAACCTCTGCTTAGCCCATTAACTCTAGCTTCTTATTGGCTAATTCTTAAATTTAATTTAACCCATCTCCATCATTTTTTATATCACCATGAGGTCATGGCTTACCAGCAAAGTTTCAGCACATCTATCACTGCAGCAGTTCCACGGCATCTCTCTGACTCTGCCCTTCTTCCTCCCAGCATACAGCCTAACTTTCCCCACCTAGTTCTGTTCTTCTCTGCCATAGGCTCAAAGCAGTTCTTTATTTATTAACCAATAAAAGCAACACATAGACTGAAGGACCTCCCACACCAGACAAGATATAAAGAGGATATTGGGATGCATTTGGGGTTTCTGTTTTATAAATAATAGATAAGAAAAAAACACTCTACTAACATCATGTTTGAACAAGTACTTGAACAGAAGATAGGAATTCTCTATTTACCTTGGCCTTAGATTTTAAGGGAAGTATTTTAGGAAAATAAAACATAAGAAGGCAGAAATGTACAAAACAATTTGATGAACAGTGGGAAAGTTAGTGTGTTTATGGTTGAATGGATAAAGAGGAATTTGAAATAATATTATAGTTATTCTGTAAAGGGAAGCTCAAATTAGACATTCACAAGAGACTTGGATTTCAGATAAGATAGAAAGCCATTGGAAAGCTTTGGGTAGAGTTAGGTCACCTGGCTTACAGCCAACAGGAACAATCTGGATGATGTGTTGGTAACAGAATACCCAGATATTAGAGAAGAAGCATCAAGGCTATTTGGAAGAAAGCTGTAATAATCTGTGCTGTTGATAAGTGGATTTTGGGCTAGGGTGGCAGTAGTGATTGAGTTCTGGGTAAACTTTAATGTTAAAATGGATAGAAACTTTTAATTGTGCATGAGGTATAGGAGAGTGAAGAAAATCCAATAGTCTGAGTGACTGGGAAAAATACTTGTATGAGGGAATTCCCTGGGGAATGTTTTCTGTAGGCAGAGTTTTTAGATTTAAGGAATGAGGTTAGAAGTAAAAGTTCAGAATGATCCCTGTATCTGATTCAAGGAGTTGGGTGATACGATGTTTTGAATGAAAATGGCCACTATAGGCCATAAGTGTTATAAAAGTAAATTTGTTGAGCTGGCCTGTTACCTGGGTACCCTGTCCCTTCAAGAGACAAGCCCTGCTCACTCCCAATTTTCCCCTTCCCACCAAGGCAAATGGATCTCCTGCCTTCATTCCAGCCCACTCTGTCTCTCTCTCTCTCTGTCTGCTCTCTCTGTCTATCCTTCTGGAGAGGCAACTTCTGCCTCTCTCCCTTCTCCTCTTCTTTCTTCTCTTTCTCTTTCTCTTCACCTCTTCCCCACACCCCACTAAATAAACTCTATACCCAAGCTCTCTCTGCAGGGTGTATCTATCTCTCACCAACTGTGGTATCACACCCACCAAGGGCACCTGCTGCAGCCCCTCCTGGGACCAGCCTTAGGCCAGCCTGTCATGAATCATAACAATAAGGAGTGACACTATTAGGTGGTCTTGTTGAAGGAAGTGTGTCACTATGGGAAGGCTTTTAGATTTCAGAAGCTCAAGCCAGTCCTGGTGTCTTTCTCTCTTCCTGCTGTTTGCTGATCTTGGGTGTAGAACTCTCCACTACCTTTCCAGTACCATGTTTGCCTTCATGCCACCATGCTTCCCACCATGATGACAATGAACTAAACCTGTGACTTAAATCATCCCCACTTGTTTATAAGAGTTTCCATGGTCATGGTGTCTCTTCACAACAATAGAAACCCTAACTAAGACAGGTGGGTAGTGAAGTAATTTTCTCAGGTATGAACATTTAATAACTGCATCTTCCTTTTTTCTTTCTGTTCATTTCCCTTCCCTTCCCTTTCCTTTCCCTTCTCCTTCCTTCCTTCCTTCCTTCCTTCCTTCCTTCCTTCCTTCTTTTCTTTCTTTCTTTTTTTTTGTTCTTTAAATACAGTTGATTTATGTATGCCAGGTTGGCTGGGAACTCAATATATAGTTAGGCTGACCTTGAACTTCAAACAATCCTTCTGCATCTCTCTCCCAACTGCTAGAATAATAGGTATGAGGGACTGCACTAATTAAGTTCATCAATTTAAAGCTTATTATTATAGAGCAGGAATTGCAGATCTGAGAAAATCCAACTACTCTTACAGTGAAAATACCTAGATTTAGCTGAAGGTCTCTGATTATTTAGGTTATGTCATTGTCTTTTTCTCTAGTGCTATTTTTAAGAAATTTACATCTCAGAAATTTGAAAATGACATAGCTTCTTTTCTTTTTCTGTGCATCTCTGTGTGTATTTGTTCCTGTGGAGGGGCAGGCCCATATACACATGTATGCCTATGGTGACAGCAGATGCTGGCATCAGGTGTTTTCATCAGCTGCTTTCAAATTTATTTTATTTTAGTGTATGGATGTTTTGGCCACATGTATGTTTGAGTACTACTTGAGTGACTGATACCCACCAAGGCCATATGAGGGTGTCTGTTTTAGAACTGGAGTTACTGTTTGTTTTGAGCTGTCATGTGGGTACTTGGAATAAAACCAGGGGCATCTGAAAGATCATTCAGTGCTTTAAACCACTGAGTCACTGTTCAGTCCAACCAACCATAATATGAGAATGAAGTCGGTCACTAAATCTGCTGCTCACTGATTCATCTAGTTTGGCAAGCTAGCAAGGTCCAGTAATCTTCCTGTCTCCACCTCTACAGTGGATGATTATAGGTACATGATGCCAAAATTGGCTTTTATGTGGGTTCTGGGCACTGAACTAAGTTCCCATGCTTCTGCATCAAGCAGTTTGTCAACTGAGTCATCTCCAAAGCCCTGAGTTTTTTTTTCTTAATAGACAAGATCCACTCTTTAAAAACTCTTCTGTTTGCATTTGTAAAATAAAAGCAATTTGTTTACGTCAAGATCTTTCATCCCATTTTCAGGATCCAGTCTTTAACAAATCCCTACTTCACCAAAAGTCTACATTGTTTCTCTAGGCATCACATTTCCAGTATAAGGTGATTGTACCTTCTGTGCATAGGCTTTGTTAGGGATTGCACTCTGATTCAAAGTGAATCTCATTCCTCTACCGACTCTGGTGAGAGGGAGGAAGATTATTCTAAGCATTTTTAGTAAACAGCTGTTGACCTGAATTGAAAAGGGTGTAAAATTTTCAGAAACCATATATACATAAAATTTCATAACATATGATTTAGGGGATGATTATTCTCATTTCAAGAAAATTTTTGCTCTGCCAGTAGATTGACTATAAATTTGCTTTAAATAGCAATCTCTCTAGTGCATTCAAGCATTTGTTTATGATCATTAACTAGTTGACAGGGTGGAGTTGAAGGGAGAGCTATTCAAAGTTAAAGCATCAGGAAATATTTTCCATTAAATTCTCTTTCTGTGGATATGAAACCTGAGCTGTTTAAAGACTCCTCATTTCCAGATTGGATTGAGCCCCACTGTTAATATTGGTTAGATAATAATAAATAAACCGATGGTGCTTTCAGTTAAGAGTTCAACTTAGTATGTTTTATGGGCCTCTACTTTAAATATAAAATAAATAATTAAAAACATTTTATACAGGGAATAATCAGTGAAATGTGTGTGTTTGTGTGTGTGTGTTTGTGTGTGTGTACATGTGTGTGTTTGTTACATAGTATGGTTACAAAAGATTTGTGTCTAGAATCAAGGGTTCATGATAGTAAGAGATAGGAATCACTAATATTACAATTGTAGTTGATGGATTCCTTAGTGAGAAGATGCACACCCGTGACTAACAGTAATTTTCTACCATGGTGGTGGCTAAAAGAAAAACAAAGTTGAACATCAGTTTATTGAAGCATAACTCAGAAGTCAGATAATCAGTTCAGTATGTTTGATAAGCTTATATTTATTTTGTGAATTGAAAAGTGATAAGTGGTCAAAATCAGATTAATTCTAGATAGTATTAAAATGACAAAGTTTCAAATATATTGGTATGAAGAGGGAATATGGAAGAAGAAAGAAATAAGAAAAAGGAAGCAGAGAAGTGATTACTTCAGAGACATACATAAACCATTCATTTTATCATTCATAACATTTAACAACTTTTCAATGAGTTTAGATAAAACAACTTAGTAGTTTAATGTTGAAATTAATTTGTGTAGCTGGAGTCAATGTCTCCATCCATATACTCCTTCTGTTGTATACATTGCTATACCCTTTCTTCTCCACTTTGGAATAAACCCCTTAACACTTAGAACTTAACTCTGTCTAATTTGTGCTTTGCTGAATGACTGAATTACTTTTTGGATAATTTGGCTTATAATGGTTTGATAACATAATCAGAATTTTAGGGTTTGTTTAAGGTAGTTTGATACAAAGGTTGAAAATAATGTATACTGTAAGTAGTTACTTTTCTCATTGCTGTGACAAATTAGCCCACAAAAGTAGCTTAAGCCACAATTTGTTGTGGCTAGAAGTTTGAGGGAATCACATTGGGGGAGACATATCAGGCAGAAACATAGCATGTTTATCACTTTGCCTTTGCAGTCATGAAGGAAAGGGGTGAATGCTGGCACTTGCCACTCCCCCATCTAAGTTTTATTCAGTCTCACATGATGTGGTGGTGCCCATAGTCAAAGGGACTATTCTCTCCTCCGTTAAACCTCTCTGGAAATACCAGCAAAGACATACTGAGGGTTGTTTCCCTTGTTTGTTCCAAATATAGCACAGATGATGGTGCTTGTCTTGTGCAACTGTTTTCAAGAGTAAATGTACATAGTGTGTGAGCATAAATTGTATTTTGTCAATGGTATTCCTGATTGATGCCATTTCCCTGCTAAATTGATATAATATTTAAAGAGTAAAACAATTATGTACATGTGCGTGTTATGTGTGAGGAAATGTGCATGCATGTGAGTGCAGGTTCCTGAGGAATCCAGAAGAAGGCAGTGGATCCTCTGGAGATGGAATTAACATTTAGTTATATGCATTCTGATATGGGTGCTGGGACTGAAAGCGGGTCCTCTGTAAAAGTAGTATGTGTTCTTAATTATGGAGTCATCTCTGGATATCATTTTCTTTTACTCATAAAGATATACTAGTTTTGAAAATAAATTATATGCCTTATTTATCAATTCTATAGTCATTGCAGGTCTAGGCAATATTGAAATAGTATACAAGGACAGGTAACTCCCCTGCTTTTTCATGAGTCATTTTTTTTCAGGCCCTACTCCATAACCTCTCACTGGACAAGAGATTCTGTCAACTCACAATTCAGTGAAAGCAATTCATCAGAAAGAATAAAATTTTAGCTAAGCTATTTTGTTGTCTGATTAGGTCAATGAATGTAGATAGTATATATGGCCTTAAAAGAACGATTATTAGTATGTATTTTATTAAATTTTCAACTATTAGTATCTTAACATGGCTTTTGACAGAATTTAGACAGTTGTTGAGTTAAAGCTTTAACTATATTAAAAATGCCTCAACTTCAGAGATTTTGGTATTGATGGTTGAATTAAGATTTATAAGTTTACTTAATAAGAATTGTTTGGGGTTTAGGTCTGGGTGCCAGGTACAGAGAATACAATCTACAAGGAACTCAGAGAACTGTTACATGCACATTAGCATTACGATCTCAAAGCCCAGGGTCTTTCCATTTTTTGCTTATATACAGTGTTCTCAAGATCACTTAATATTCCTGTGGGAGATGACTTAGTTGTAGCCAGTTCATCCCCTTCGTTTTCTGCAGGAAGTAGAAAGTAGGGGGGCAAAGTAAGCATTTTCCCTTCTTTAAAGGCTACGTTTTCTACCATTTATTATTACAGTATTTACATAAAATGAATGTATATGGCCATATTTTGCTGCAAGGTGGTCTATGATAATTTTCCTTAAATTTTTCTGTTTGTGGCAACCCTTCATGTGAGAAAATGTGCTCCTAGGTATTTAGGTATATAAAAATGGGCATTGAAATCAAAAATTTGCTGATATAAACCTCCAAGGAATTTATTCTTAAAATGTTTCAGTACATATAAAATTTTGCCATTTATTATATTCAAAAAGAAATTTGCATTCTAATGAAGTTAATGTGTTTGTTTTTAGATGAGAGTTAATGATTGGTGAATATTTGATAATTTGGTATATTTTGCAGAGCTGATTGATATTTTGATTTTGCATTTGTCACTGTTAAGAACAACACTTTACATAAATATATAGTATAAAATGACAGGGATATGTTTAGAACTATTCCAGAAACTGTTGGAAATTCTTTCTTATTTCCAAGCCAAAATTCACTTAATGATTGTTTATAAAAATGTAAATCAGCAACTCAAACAGCAATTTAAACATAAAACACTTTAATAAAATCCAATACAAATATATACTAATTTGATTCTTAACATGCAAAAGCACGACAGTAAGAAAATATTGAAAGCCTCCCTTGAGAGATGGTTCAGTAGCTAAGCATGTTTGCTGCTCTAGCAGAAGACCTGAATTTGTCTTTCACCACCCATGCTGGGTTGTGCAGCTTACCTGTAGCTGTAGCTATAAGGAATCTGAGACCATCTTCTGGCCTCCCCATGTAATTTGGATGCATTGTGTACGGATACACACATGCATAAATCATATAATGAATTTTTTTAAAAAAGAAAATACTGGATATGTTTGTTTCCTGTAACTAAATCATTTTCTTTTTATGTACAGTAAAAGCACTGAAATGTATAAGATATAGTAGTTTCAAATCTAAGCCATGATGTGTCCTTTTGTGTTAAATGACATGACAGCATATACACTACTATGTGTATGTTTTGTGTATTGAACCAAGGGGCAGTTTAGTTGTATAATGTAACATAGGTGAGCACTACAGAAACACTTCAGATTCATTATGTGCTTGATTTTGAATTAAGTTTTTGTTCATGTACATTGAGAAACATTCTATTGCTGTGAAACATTCCTCAACCCCTACCTTCAGTTTTGTGACCCAATTGGGACTCTATTTAACAGACTGGGTTATAAGATATGTAGTCTTAATTCTGATTCACCATATAACCAACTAAAATCAGGTTGTTAAAGGAATAAGGGAAAACCTATATCAAGGAATAGTTGATAGTCTATGACGCAGGACTAACGATAGTAAAAATGACAGTCTATAATAATGAAAACAACTTGAATTGTTTGCTTTTATCACCTTTGTGGCAATTAGACTTGGAACATTAAAAAAATGATGGTATCATTAGTGTAGTGATGGTCATTTACCTAAGCAGACCTAGGTTTGTCTAGCAGTAATATGTAGACATAGTGTTCCATTTTATTTTTTACAAGAAGCAGTGAGTTGTTCTGCAAGTGTGAAGAAGAATGTGGTGAACATGAGTGTCTTCAGAGGTTTTCTTCCTCATTTGAATCTGAACACCATACTGGAGGCCGCAAAGACACATAATCAGAAAGTGGTCCTAGAAGAATAAATGAATGAGAAATGTGAGGAAGAGGAACAGAATATTTTATTAAGACAGTTTAAACCATGATAATATAGTAAAGTACTTGGAAGGAAATAGGAGTCAAGTGGAAAGAAAGGCTCTGTGAGCTACAGTTAGGGATGAAAGTGTGTTATATGAACTGTGCGATTGTAAGTTATGGACCATCTATGTCCTGAACAATCTGGTTCCCACTCACATTCATTAATAAGTGTCAATGTGTTATGGTTATTTTGGGGTCTCCTTAGAATTTAATAATTCCTGTAAGAATCTCATGTTATCAAAGCTACAATTAATCATACTTAATGAAGCTCCTGCTGTGATAAACCATTCTGCTACTTTATATTTAAATGTGCCACTCACTTAACACCAGGGGGCATAGTCATTAGGCCAATTGATGTCCTGTGGTCCCTTGGAATTGCTCGCCCAATTAGAGCTAGCCATCCTTAGAGCACACTGATCTGCTGATGTTTTCTGGTTTCATTGGACATTAATATGCAGGTGTGCAGAGAGACTATTTAAGGGTCTCTATAATCAGACATGATGTTCATTGCTTAACTGCATGTGGCAGTCCTGGACATTATAAAGGTTAATGTGTTCACAACTTATTGCTGATGAAAATAAGTGGTTCATCACTTCACAGGTAAGAAAAAATTGAATTATCTTTCATGTACAGACAAAGCAAGACAATTTTTTCCTGAAGGAAAAAAAATAAATGACAAAAATGATAACATTTTTAAAATATGAAAGAGTACAATGGCTGGAGATAATGACTGTCCTAGTTACTTTTCAATTGCTTGGAAGTGATACCATGACCAAAGCAAATTATAGAAGAAAGAGTTTATTGGGGTTTACAGTTTCAGAGAATGAGTCCATTATGGTGGGGAACATGGGAGCAAGCAGACAGGAATCACACTGAGAGCTCACATCTTATGCACAAGTAGGAGATATAAAGGGGGCTGGGAGTGCTATGTGGGAATGGAGTGGACTTTTGAAAGCTTAAAGTCCACCCCCAGTAGCACACCTTTTCCAACAAGGTCAAACCTCCTAATTTTTCCCAAACACTTTCACCAACTGAGTACCAAGTATTCAAACAGTACACCCAGAGGGATGATTCTGATTTAAACTATCACAGAGACACTCCTACTCAAAAAGTTTATCAGTAACCAACACTTTATCAGGAGATGATACAGCTCCATGAGGAACTACTCAAACTAAGGTTGACCATTGGCAGATCCAGTCTTGTGCAGGCCCAATGGAAGATGCAACAGGTACTGTGAATTCATGAATATCAATAATATATAATGAAATCATGTAACCTGATAGAACATGGAGAAATAAAACAATAAAGATAGAGAAAATGTAGGACTATGTGCTTTAGAGAAGAGGGAATATCTAGGGTCAGTAGACATATGAAAAAATGTAGTCTCAGTAATATTCAGGAAAATTAATATCAGAACCAAAATGTGATGTTATTTTCCATCATATTGGTAAATAGATGGATTCTGATGATGTCATGAGTTAGAGGAGATATACATGAAATTTCTCTTACATATTGCTGGTGGTGATGTAATTTGGAAGCCAGCTATGCTCACCAGTACACCAGCAATGCCATACTTAGGATGTCACTTTATATACTTGCTTTGTTAAATAAATTTGACAATATATTAAAAGTTGAAAAGTTATATAACCTATTACACATACAAATGTTGGGGATATAGTCCATGTGATAATTTATTTATTGTGACCTGACTGGATTAGAAATACCCATGAAATGCACTTCTTTTTTATTAAAAATTTCCACCTCCTCCCCTCCTCCCATTTCCCTCCCCCTNAGAATCAAAACCCAGTGCCATTGTCCTTGGCTTCTAAGTCAGCCCTCATTGTCACCCACATTCAGAGAGTCCTGTTTGATCACATGCTCCATCAGTCCCAGTTCAGCTGGCTTTGCTGAGCTCCCATTAGATCAGTCCCACCGTCTCAGCGGGTGGACGCAACCCTCACGGTCCTGACTTCCTTGCTCATGTTCTCCCTCCTTCTCCTCATATGGACCTTGTGAGCTCAGTCCAGTGCCCCAATTTGGGTCTCTGTCTCTATCTCCACCCATCGCCAGATAAAGGTTCTATGGTGAAATGCAAGATATTCATTTCTGAGTGTGTTTCCAGAGCAGTTTAAATGAGGATACAAGATTCACCCTAAAAGTGACTGGTACCATTCAATAGGTTGGTGACCAAAGTGAATAGGAATCTGTCTCTGCCTCTAATAAGATAATAAGAGGTTAGAAATGGGAAGATCTATGGGATCCACTGGAGTTGGGGGCAGGGGGAAATGGAGGCTTCAGGCTTAGGCAGGTATTCTGTTTCAGAGCTAGGAATGAGACTGGAAGATTTGATTTGGAGGAGCCGAAGGAAAGGTAAAGGTCTGCTGTTAGGCCTACCTGCTTCCAACACCAGAGTTTCCTGTGTGTTCACAGGGAGTTCTTGCTGGAGTTAGGGGGTGGGACAAAGCAAATAATGGGGGAAGGGAAGCTAGGAGTGGAAGATCTATGGGATCCACTAGAGATGGTGTGGATGAGGATGCTGCTACATGCGGCCTACTGCCAAGGTAGGAATAAGACTGGGGTTGGACCTAAAGGAATGGAGAGTGAGGTAAGGATTTGCAGTTAGCCTACTTGCTTCCCTGGCAGGAGTGACCAGCATATGTGTATATTGTTTTCACTCTATGTCTTTCTCTGCATGAAAGATTCCTGAGAACTGAGATTTTGCATCAATCGCTTTTCTAGTTTTGTTAAACTTAACTCCTATTTGCTGTTTGTCTCAGATGTTATATCCTCTAGAAAAGAATAGCCATTGTGAATTCCCATCTCTCTCACACACACAAACATATACACACACACTTGTTCACAATCTTTTGTGATTGGCTGTTTATCTGTTTCTTTTTAAACTAAATTTGTGAGTGCTTTGAGGACATAGATACTTTTATAGATACATGTATGTTTGAATGTGTTTAAATACAAATATCTTAGTACAAATTGAATGCTTAGTAGATATCCAATAATGGTTATTCAATGAATGATAAAATAGATTAAAGAATGAGTAAGTAAGTGAATAGTTCAGCTTCAGGGATAAGATGGCTAGCTAGGGAAATGAATGGTGAGACTGGCTGTAAGGAAATCCAACACTGCAGTGGAAATAAAAGCTACATATATATTTTGGTTGAGATTTTGTTGGTGTGATTCTGCTGGAAGTCTTCCTTTTAAGAGCTTTTGTTTGAGGCAGGTTTTCTCTGTGTAGCATTGACTGTCTTGGAACTTGCTCTGTAGACTAGGCTGGCCTTGAACTCACTTTAGGTTGACTTTTAATGTAGCATCTGAAGATATATACCTTAGGCTAAATATATACACATATCTTTATAAGGCACAAAAACTCATGTGCCACTTAGTCACTTGGCATTTCTGCAGTTATAGTTCAGAGGAGCAACTCAGCATGCTAAAATCTTGTGAAATGTTAAAACAAAAGTTTGAATTATTATATTCTCTTTTCTGCTGCATGAATTTCTCTGTGCCTAATTATTATTTTGTATTTTATAATGAACATAAAGTTGCAAACTGCATTGGTCAAGTCCTTTTTTTCTGCTCCAGACCTCTGTCATCTAAATAGCCAAGAGCTTTTAGCTGCCCACAGATGCTGTCTGTAGGCTTCATGTTTTCCAAATCAAATTATCATTTTCTCTTGTTTGGCTCAGTCATTATGAAATGGTCTTTCTCATTATTATCAGCATTAATTCTTTGCCATAATTATACACATAATTGGATCATTTGCTCACTTGCATAGATAATTGCATCAATTTGCTGCCAGCTTTGCCAGCTACTAAGTAATGGAGTCCAATGACAGTATGAGTAAATAATTCGAGTTTATTTATTTACTCTATATGATAGATTGCTTCAAAGTTCATGGCTTAAGTTTAACTACAAGTTGAGAGTTGTCTATTATATGGATAGTACTCCTCTTTAATTTATGAATGAGTGTGTCCATAGCTTCTTGAAACTCCTGTCATGTGTATAGTAGCCTTTCTTACCCGTTAGTACCTAGAAGAGGTGCTCATTATTCAGATAAAATGAAGGGCCAATTAGACCAAGTGAATGGATGTTATCTCCACAGATGAGTACTCTATTTCAGTAGTTCCTGTTTCTGGTCCCCAATAGAATCTGCCATAGCTATAATGAGAAGATGTTGGCAAATGAAGCAGATGAATTAATTAGAGAGATCCCTCAAGCACAGATGGTGGGACAGGCTGATGTGACATGATGACAGAAATTCTAGAAGCAGGTGGTACGCCAAGACCTAAGTGAGTAAGGAGGTTGCCAGGTGAGCATAGACTGATAAATTGTTCTGAGGTTACTTGTTGGGTTAGGAAACAAGAATTTAGTTTGAGAGAAAAATAGTCCAATGTTAGAGTTATCAGAATTAAGACATGGGTATAATGGGCTGGAGAGATAGCTCAGAGGCCAAGAGCACTTTCTTCTCTAGGAAAAGATGAGAGTTTGGTTCTCAGTACCCGCATGGCTGCTCACAACTATCTGCAACGCCATTGTTGTTTCAGGAAATCTGACATTCTCTTCTGGCCTGCCAGGTCTCCTTTACCCAGGTGATATATGCACACATAAAAATGACAAATCTTTTTCTAAAATATTGGAGAAAGGCCAAGAAGAATTTTATCAAGTGTTATACAAATTGAGGTCTTAAGAAATTATCTACTAGGCTCATTTTTAGTTCTTGAAAACTATGTGAATTTTCTCTTGCTAATTTTAACTTCAACAGATTCATGTTGGTTGTTTGATAACAGTTATGTTGTGCATATTTGTACCATGAAAATGAATCAACATTATGAATCACATTTTTATTTCTGGAGAGCTAGTTTGCAAACACACCACTTGTAATAAGCATAAAGTATCAGCAGGTGACTTTTATTGAATACTTCCTAAAAGCAAAGACTTGAAACATTTCTGTTAGATATCATATCAAGTAACTTTTGAGAAAGTGGGGAAGCTGAGGTTAGAAAAGTTTAGCAAGAACTATATATGTGACAAAGGACTGATATCTAGAATTTACAATGAACTGAAAAACCTAACAAAGAAGTTAAAGAATGTAATCGATAAATGGTCTGATAAAATTGACAGTTCACAAAAGAGGAGATAGAAATGGTTGAAAAAGATGAAAAACATTCTTCACCATCAGAGAAGTGAAAATCAGACTACTCTAAGATTCCATTTTACCCCATTCAAAGGGGCAGTCATCAGAAAACTATCAACAAATGATAGTAAGGGTGTGGACAAAAGAGAATGTTGACTAGTCCAGGCACTATGGAAGTCTGAATGGAAGCTCCTGATAACACTAAAAAGAGGCCTGTTATGTGATTCAGCTCTACTGTTTGTGGATATTTACTCAAAGAACCCCACATTCACATGTCGCAGAGAAATGTGCAGATCAATGACTATTGAGGCACTATTTACAATAGCTATGTTATGGAACAAATCTAGGTGTCCATCAACAGAGTCATGTAAAAGAAAAATGTGATATGTATACATATTGGAATGTTTTTCATCTATAAAGGATAATAAAGTTTTGCCATTTTCAGCAATGTAGAATAAGCTAGAGATAATCATATCAAGCAAATTTAACCAATTACAGAAAGATAAATGTTTTTAAGTTATCATTCTTAGATTTTAAAGTTCTATGAAATAATTCACGTTTATTTAATGTTAAAAGTAGAAGTGGAGGTGTCTAGAATAACAAAAGGGAGTAATCCAAGGGTGATGGGAGTGAACAGGAAGGCTAAGGGAATATGACTGAGAATATGCTCAACATAAAATATTTATTTGTATGAAAGTTTAAAAATATTCAATTAAAAGAGAAAAGCTAAGAAACATGTTCAGTTACTAAAATGGAGTCAGACGATCTGAACATGACTAGAATTAAGGTGGTTTAAAGACCAGCTGCTTGAATACCAAAATATGTTTCTTAAATCTCTCATGATTATGAATAAATTGAGTCCCAGGATTAAGCTTGTGAGTTGAGTAGAGAATTGGCCATGGAATAAGATTAGTCATCATACTCAATAGCATTCCAAGCAGAATTTTATCCTCATGTTCCTAAATCTTCATATCTGAGACATTTCTAGACTTTCTCATGCTGTGGTAGAATAGTATACAGAATTAGCATAGTGACTCTCTTCTATATTCTAAGATTTTGTTCTAAGTAACTTCATTGAAAACCTTTCTTAGCCTATTGTTCTTGGTTCTATACCACTTCAAGGTTATAGAAAATAAAACATATGAAGTATTCAAAACAATCTTTAAAACATGCTCCTCTTAACATATAACTCATTGTAATTTTTTATAGGCAAAAAGGACATTCAAGATGGAACTATTTGGTTTTCTTGTAATATGTATATTTGAGAGAAGTGATTTATTAGAGTCCAGACACATTACTGGCAGTGATATTTAATTTAATTTATCTCAAATTTCTTTCCCAGTAAGGCAGAGTAAATAACCAACGCATTGGAAAATATAGTAAGCTGCATAAGTCCAAATATTCAAACATTTAATAAGCTGCAACCAATTATTAGGAGCAGCTAATGAGTATTTTGGTATGACATATCTGCAGATTAAGTACACTTTATTTAAAACAGCTTGTTTTGAAGCCTAATAATGATTTTCTTTTACATTACCATAGCATTTCACAGTAAGTCATATGCAGGAAGATTTCGCAGGACAGTAATATCCTTTCTACTACCTTATACACAAGGGGAAACCTAACTCTCCCACAGAATCATTGTTCCTCTACAGTTGGTCCATAATTTCATATAGATCTGAGGAAGAAATAGTGAAAAATACATTTTAAGCTGGTATGCTCTTTATGTATATAACATTAGTTTTGGGTTTTGATCGATTTAGTATTTTGAATACTGTTGAATGGCTTGGTGCTATGCAGAGTAAATGATTAGCTGAATCCAAGACAGGCTGTGACATTTAGGAAGCTAAATGAATATAAACCATATGAGAGACAATCTTGTAAGCCCCTATTTAACTGATTACAGTTTTATGACAATGGCTTAAAACTTCTTAAACATGCATATGTTTAAAGAACTCTATTTGTATATACATATATGTGTTAGTGGAAAGAGACTTGTGATTTTTTAATATAAACTGATGACTTTCTCTATCAGTAAGTTATTGTTACATTATAGTTACCTTACAAATTATCAATTTTTAACAACAACAATTTATTATTGATTGTCAGTCATCAAGTGACTATGGTCTTGTACATTCATGCATCTATAATTATCTGTTGATTACCTTTTCTCTACTTTCTTTTGTGTCCTTATAGCTTGGATATGGTCATATGGTGATGACAGAGATTTAGTAAAAGAACAAGCATATATAAAGCAAATACCCTGCTTGTGTCACATTTGATAGGATTGATTAGGGAGTAAAATTTACATGCGTTAGCTCCAAATGAAGGGTAACATCTTTCAAAGCACTTGTTGGGTCAAACATAATTTCAGTGAAGATCAGCTTCCATTATGACTTTGGTGCATATGATGCAGGCTACTACTGACTCAAGATATAAAGTTTTTATATTTATAAGAACAACACTACTTGTGTGGGTTTTAAAATTAGAACTACAATGTCCAGTACAATAAAAGAGATTATCCTTCTGTACTTTGCATTAAGCATGACATGTTGTTTATTTATGCCTACAGCCATTTTTTTGTCTAATATGTACCACTTTAGGAGGAACATTTGTAGGCTGATGTGTGCTGTGGATATGTTTCATTGCCATCGGTGAATAAAGAAGCTGCTTTGGCCTATGTCAGGGCAGAATATAGTCAGGCTGGAAAACATACCATGAGAAAGTAGGCAAAGTCAAGTAGAAGCCATGTATGTAGCTGCTGCAGGAGACAGTCACCTGACAGACAGAACCTTACCGGTAGGCCACTACCACATGGAGAAACACAGATTAATAGAGATGGGTCAATTTAAGATATAAGAGTTATCCAAGAATATGCCTCAGCTAATAGGCCAAGCAGTGTTAATAATACAGTTTCTATGTGATTATTTCAGGCCTGAGTGGCTGGGAAACAATCAGCCTCTGACTACAGTAGACAGGAATATAACAAGAAATGGACAGGCCTTACGAAATGAATGTGTCTCTCCATAAATCATACTTAGAAACCTCTATCTTGATGATATTTGGTGGTGGAGTCTTTGAGAAATAGGAAGGTGACACCATCATTGAAGGCGTAAGTCATAAACAATCCCACACTGGTTTGGAATTATAATTAATAGNAGAGAGAGACCATGCCTCAATGGGCTGGTATCTCAGCGGCTATTGGCTGAAGGAGCAGAAGGATCTTCTGCAACACATCACAAATGAGATTAGCTCCCCTAAAAGAAGAGACACATAAGAACTAATCTTGCTTTATGCTCTTTGCCATGTGGTGTCCCAGCTAGAAATGAGAATATTTCTGAACAGGAAGACTGCAAACCAGAAAGACTGCAAACCAGGAGGCAGTTTTCTCTAGACTTTGGATCTTCCTGAATTTTTATATTAGGCTTCACAACCTCCAGAATTATACAAAACAGATTTGTTGTTACATATCCGAAAGTTCATTCTATCAGGATGAAGTGAATAGAAGAATAGGAATAGTGCAGAACTGGAAATTAATATTGAGGGATAGTTGAAGAATTTGAAGAGTATTGGACTGCAGAAAAAAAATAGGAGGACTCCACTGTGTAAAAGTACCATATTTTCCTTATCCATTCTTTAGTAAGGGGGCATTTAAGTTGATTCCAGGTTCTGGCTATGACAAACAATGCTGCTATGAACATAGTTGATCACATGTCCTTGTGGCATGATTGGGTATATACCCAAAAGTGGTATTTCTGGGTCTTGATGATGGTTGTTTTCTAATTTTCTAAGAAATCGTCATACTGATATCTAAAGGGGTTGTACCAGTTTGCACTCCCACCAGCAATAGAGGAGTGTCCCCTTTACCCCACATCCTCTCCAGCAAGAGTTGTCATCAGTGTTTTTGATCTTGTCCATTCTCATAGATGTAAGATGGAATCTCAGAGTTGTTTTGATTTGCATTTCTCTGATGGCTAAGGATGTTGAGCATTT
>LOEQ01011614.1:1465-21753 GCA_001685075.1 Bramus lutescens
GAATGTGGCTGACAGTGAGGGCTGACTGAGAAGCCTAGGACAATGGCATTGGGTTTTGATTCTACCGCATGCACTGGCTTTGTAGGAGCCTAGTCTGTTTGGATGCTCTCCTTCATAGATGTGGATGGAGGGGGGAGGACTTTGAAGTTCCCACAGAGCAGGGAACCCTGACTGCTCTTTGGACTGGAGAGGGCGAGGGAGGGGGAGGGAACTGGGAAGAAGGGAGGAGGTGGAAATTTTTAATAATAATAAAGAAAAAAAAGAGACTTAGCTTCCTGCTTAACACTTACATTTGGGATATTATTCAAATAATAAACACTGACTATGTGAGAATTGATAAAAATTTGAAATAGTATAAATATCCAGCTAAAGGATTGATTGACCAGACATATCCATGTTATTTGATGTTAGAAAGGAATCCACTATACTTGTGAAAGTGTGGATGAAACTACAGATAATCCTGCTAAGTAAAAATCCTTAATATAAAAGATTCATATAGAGAATAATTAAATTTGATGTTCATTAACATGTTAAACTTTTATATAAAGCTTATATAAAACATAAACTTAAAGTAGAATAGTGGTGATCTCCTAGGGATGACAAGCAAATTGAATGCGTCAACTTTTTCTGGTGGCAGAAATACTTTATATCATGATGGGATGTTCATTATGTGGCTGTTTGACCTTGTCAGAATGTGTGAACTTTTCAAAATATAAGCATATTATTGTATGTAAATTATATTTCAGTAGTAAGAATTTATAAAAATAATATGTGTATATATATATATATGTAACACTTAATACTGAAATGTTATTCGAGATATATGCACAGACCAATTCTATATCTATATTCATATACCAGGAAACACTAACTAAAACTTCATGAGCAGCAGCTATCAACAAGTTTGAAAGTTTTGTCCTCACTAAATTTTATATTAAAATAATCCTAAAATGAGCATGCAATACATTGTAATAAAAATAACTAAACATGTATCTGTCAAATATAAACTTAGAATTGTATTCTGGTAAGCTCTTGGTTAGGGACTATAAACCACATACTCACTGGTTTCTTAGCTCTCTGGATTCCTGAGATAAAGGAAAATTAAGTAGCACTTGCTCCACATTATTACTGGAATCTTAATTAAGTATTTGCATGCATAAAATTATGTTTTCCTCCATTGGCTCTTACCCCAGAAAACTGGATTTCAGAATGAGGGTCCATCAAACTGTCCCTTTATCCTTTGTTTCAAATAACATTTTAAAAATTCACCCAACCCTCTGGTCTGTGTGTTGCTAAGGCATTAGCTTTTCATGCCTTTTCTACTGGAACATTCCTGGGTTAAGAATGTTCATTCATGAAAAACTGAATAATTATCATAATTTTGTCATTTGCCAAGTCCTGGCAATATACCCAGAGCTGTAATCAAAGACATGTTTGCTGACTGAAGGCTTTCTATAGAACAAAAGACAACTCACTGAGTATAAAGGAACATGCTTTGAGAAATGAAGAATTTCTCTATGGTGCTTTAAACATAGTATGTTGTGCCAAGTGTTTTTTATAAAATGTACTGAGCCACTGTGATCAATATAGCTTTTATGATTTAATATTTTATTATTGTCATGCTACAGTAATTGGTGATCTTTTTAAAAACTAAATAGAATTAGCATTTGAAAATATCCTTTAAATATAAAAATTGATGCATCAGTAATTTGATATTAATGCTGTTTTGTAGCCTCAGAGAAATTCTTTGTCTACAAAAAACTGTCTAAAGCTAAAATAATCTAATTTGGAAAATTCAAAAACACAGAGACTATACCATCTTCAGTTTTAAATCACCATTGCTTGTTAACTGAATGATAGGAATTCAATAAAAGCATGTGATTGATGAAAAGATTGATAATGCGCTTTGATTATAAAATAAGCACAGACATTTGACATTTTATCACTGAGTAGCAAATAATCTGGTCTATTTCATGGGTATATGTCCACTATTTATTTATATAAACATAATGCAGCCATGATTTTAAGATTGAATTTTAATTAATGATTTATTTATTTATTTTATATACCTTATGCTTTACTGCAAGATTTAACTTCTGTTACTTAAATAAAGATTCTATGATCTGATTCCATTAAGCTCCCAGCCATGTTAAGCAACCCCACAGCAATGAATTTTCCATTGCTTTTGATACTTTCTATCTTTACAACATCATACTTAAAATTCTAGTAGGTTTTCAATCAGTTCTGCTAGAGCAGTAGTGCTAAGATTAGAAATAAAGAAATAAATTGGTGTTACTGCCTAATAATAGATGATTTCTTTCTCTTCGTTGATAATTCAAATGTATTTGACTCATCTGAGCAATTCAGGCGCATGTCTGGACCAGTAGGGAGGTTATGTTTCTCTAGTGTTCTTGAAATGGCACCATATGAATAGCTTGCAATACTCTGATACTCTGACACCATTTGTCACTTGATTTCTGCTTTGTAGTTTTAACTACTGTTTTCAGGCCTGTCGGTGCTGGTGGCTCAGACTCTGTTTGCCTCACAGATTTCTGAGAAGACTTTCATCAAAATTAGTCTCCTCTGATTGCAGTACAGCAGTATGTCTCTACCTAGTTTGTTCCTAGTGTTACAACTTTAGAACATTTTTTTTTCTTTTGGGAAAAATATAACCTTTTCCTCCATCTTTTCAATTTTTATAAGAACATTATATAGTAATCTAACAGAATCAATAAGCAGAATGCCAGATTAATATTAGGCATCATTGTCTACTTTATGGAGTATAATCATATTAATGGTCATTTTGCTATTTGATACTTCTTCAATTAAAAATAAAACCTCTTTAAACCTTGTTAAAAGTCTAAAATGGACAGCCAGCTTTGTGAAATTTTATGAGCTTATCATCTGACATTCCTAAGAGACATAACCTCAAAGAAAATACCCTGATCCTCTAGCTCTTACAGTCTTTGATAACATTATTTCACAATGATCCCTGAGTCTTAGGGGAAGGTGTTGCATTGTACATGTATCTGTTAGGACTTCAGATAAAGACTAATGAGAAGAGGAAAAATGTCTTCCCCGGTGAAGAGTACACCAATTGGTTATCCAATATCAAGTGGTCAATCCTGAAAGCATACATATAAACATTATACAGACTTGGAAGTTTATACTTATTCATTTAAGAAAAAAATATGTATGGTGTACATATGTGTGTGCATATAAATATGCATAAGTGTATGTAATAGCAATTAAAGGAAAATTAGTATGGGTGGCACAGTTTGACGGGAGAAAAGGAAAGAGAGAAATTAAGTAATTACATTATAATCTAGAAAATAAAAGAAATAATAATCCAAAATTGAGCATGCTTCTATGTTACATTCCTAGTCTTGATACACATGTAATTTATTCTTTGTTGCAGATGTCATTAATGCCTGGTGAAATCTTTATGTCATTGCAAAGAAACCAATATCTACAGCAGCCTGGATGTTACTTGTTTAATGTGAATGTCTTATAAAATGAATTCTTATTACAATTATTTTCTTCATAGAGAATAGTACCGACATTTTTCTCTTGAATGTAGACATTTAATTTATTCTCAAATTAATTGCAAGTCTCTTGTTATCTTAAAGACTGTAGAAAAACAACAACATAATTGAGAACCAAGATGCCAAAAGTATCACCTCTTTCATATTATATGAGTCTCAATTAGAATGCATATCATGTCCATAGGCATTTTGCTAAGAATTCTCATAGGATGCACTGTAGTTCGATAGACTACTTCAGAGCATCTAACATGTAAATATTTGGTTCCTTGGGACAATATGACATCATTTTTGTGTTCTTTTCTCTTCATGTCAAACATCCCTCTTCTTAATTCTATTCCCTCAGGTCTCTGTTAGTTAAATTAATTATCTGAATCAAGCTGAGGGCTTAATGTCTAATAATTGCTTAATGTGTTATGATTCTCAGATAATATTTGCCTTTTAATGAACCAGTTAATATTTTAAGCCAAAGGAGTTATTTGAACTGTAGCAATGATCAATGTGGAAAATAGAGAAAGACTATTACATTTGAATGTGATCTCACAAATACTCTTATACAAGGAAATTGCTTTTCCAGGCAGTGGTAATGGCACATTCCTTCAATCCCAGAACTTGGGAGGCAGAAGCAGGCTTATCTCTATGAGTTTAAGGTCAGCCTGGTGTGTAAGAGCTAGTTCCAGGAAGGCTCTATAGCTGCATCAAAACTGTCTCAAAACTCCCCACCAAAAAAATAAATCAATTTTTTAAAAAAATGAAAGAAAAGTGTGCATTGCTTCAAAAGAAAAAATGATGGCCAGAGACAGAAAGTCAGTTTCCTATTACATAAGTGTTTAGTGACAAATCCATAACTGGATGTCTGTTCTTCTAATTTTTAGTTCAGAGTTCTTTTGCCTCACCACATTAGAAGAAGGAAGCTTTTTCATAATAATAAAATCCTTGCATCAAAAATCATGAACTCTACAAACGATAACTGTAAATTTTTTTCACATATTTCGCAGACATTTCTATGATTTAAACCTAGACAAACCCTAAAACAATGATGGGAACTTTTTATCATTTACTAAACTTAATTCTCACGTTCCCTTGATGTTAGCTGAAATGCAAAAATAATCTAAATATAATTTCAGAAAGAAAATCAAAGTAATGTAAATTTTAGAATATACATCTGTGAATGCATGCTCTTTTACTTTAAATAATGGCACATATCCTGTTGAGTTCTGACTTATTGTAAAAATTTTTGTGTTATATGTACTTAAGGAAGTTTAATTTTTATTTATGAATAAATCAGATACATTACCTGATTTTATGCTCCTAAAATCTGCATTCTTCTTTTAAAGGAATGTGTAATTTCTAATCACATAGTCTAAAATTTTAAAGTCCTCTCTTGTTTTAAGAGCATGTTACAGTGAGAAGAATATTTTATTTAACTTAATTTTTTTTTGTAAAAGAGTGTTCACTGTGTATCCCAGGCTAGTCTAGAAAAAGCTAATGTGCACTAGGATGACCTTGAGCTCACAGAGATCCAATTTTTTCTTGACTGTTTAAATTAAAAGTTTAAGCCACTATGCTCAGACATTTTTATTCTTATTGGCAGACACTACACTGCATTTTGTATTTGATCTTTCCTGAGAAGTTTCTACCTTAATCATAAAACACTGTGAGATTGGAATAGGTTGCACAGTGGATACAAATAGCCATCTTCATTTAAATATAAATGGCTACATGTGACTAATAAAGTTAATTTCAGGTACTGGGTCTGATGCTAATCTCCCTATGTAAACATATATAATAATAGATGCATAATTTTAACTTTAACCATTACCTTTATAACTCCCCATGATTCAAACCACATATGAGCTATTAGTATTTTGTTACCAATATATTATTGAACCCTGGAAAGCTTCACATAAACTGTTATTTTGAGTCCTCTTTATTTTCTAAAATTCAGCATTCTTAATAACACTTTGGAAAACAATACTCTTTCTTTTTAATTTTGTCTGAGATTAGCTAGGGATATTAGTGAATAAAATTAAGTGAGTTTGATAGATACACAGCTATGCTTATGCATTGCTGTTTAACAACTATGGAATTTAGTGGTTAAACCAACAAATTTTTATTATTTCAAAAGTCTTGCATATCAAGAATTTAGTAAGATGTAACTATTTTCATATTGTTTTATATCAAGAATTTTGAGAGAATGTGGTTAACTAAATGATATTTTATGTGTTTGTGTTTCTTAAAACTTTTTTGGCTCTTTGGAGTACCTGCCACACAGCTCCCAAATAAATGTACATGGAGTGTTATTCTTTCTTATGAAAACCCAGCCTTAACTTGGATTGTTTCTAGCCATATTTTCTTAACTTAAATTAGCCAGTCTACCTTTTCCCTCCTCTCGACTTTTATCTTTTTCTGAGAAACCACTACACTGATTTCCAAAGTAGTTGCACAAGTTTGCATTCCCATCAAAAGTGAAAGAGATATAATGATTGAGGGGGACATTGCAAAGTTAGCAAGAAACCTGGCTCTAGAAAAATGCCCAAGAAACCACAGGGATGAACCCAGCTGAAACCCTATGCAATAGAAGAGAGGGCATTTGAACTGACCTTACCATGTAGTAAGACAGACGATTATATTAAGTATCACCATAGAAGCTTCGTCCAACAGTCCAACAACAGATGGGGAACAAAGATAATGAACCAAATCGGAGCACTGGACTGAACTCCCAAGATCCAGTTGAAGAGTGAAGGGAGTAAGAGTATGAGCAAGGAATTCAAGACTATGAAGGGGTCATCCACTGAGACAATTTGCTTGAGCTGATGGTAGCTTACCAACGCCAACTGGAATGGAGTGAATGAGCATGGGAACAACCAACCAAGCCACTCTGAAGAGGGTTGCCAGCTGGAGAAGACTGAGGGGCTACTGATAGTGACAATGGGGTGTGTCTCTACTTGCATATACTGGCTTCATGGGATCCTATTCTCTTTGGATGTAAACCTTGCTCAATCTAGACATAGTAGGGAGGGCCTTGGACTTTCCACAGGGCGGGGTTCCTGGCACTCTCTTAGGATGGAGGGGAGGGGGAAATGAGTGTGGAGGGAGAGGCAGGGGACTGGGAGGAGGGGAGAGAGTGGAAATTTGGATTGGTTTTTCTTAAGTAATAAAAAAGAAAAAAAACATTATTTACAGTGGGGTGAGGGAAGGTGGAAGGGAGAGAGTTGGTACTGGGATTGGTATATAAAATGAGAAAAGACTGTTTTTAAAAAATAAATAATCTTATTCTAAAAATTATAAGTGATGTGGTATTCCCCTCTGTATGCTATGAAAACGTTTTATTTCCATTGGTTAAAAAAGAAGCTGCTTTCAACCAATGGCTTAACAGAATATAACCAGGCTGGAATAAATATAGAAGAAGTAGGTGGAGTCAGAGAGAAACCATGTATCTGCCTCAGGAAACAGACATCATACAGAAACTTATTGGTAGGTCACAGCCACATGGCAATTCACAGATTAATAAAAATGGGCTAATTTAACATATAAAAGCTAGGCAATAAGCACATCAGCTAAGAGGCCAAGCAGTGTTACAATAATATAGTTTCAGTGTGATTATTTCATGTTTGGGTGTCCAGAAATCAATGAACAGTCTGCCTACATATTGGCACACCAATGTGTGCTGACTATATTCCCATAAAACCTGAGAGATTTTGGAAATAAATTCTAGGCACAAAAGAAAACAGTTTAGTGCAGTTTCTTGGTAGCTGCATTTTTTTTCAGATAGGCTCCATTTTCTGGCACTGAGCAGAGGTGTTGTGGCTCCTTTAACAGGACGCTTACTAACTCAATATAAAAACGTGGCAGCCTCATGGTTCATGCTGGCAGCATGAACTATGACTCTTTCACTAAGCTGAGCACTTAAATGGTTTTTGTGAGCAGCATGCTATTAGTTGCTTAATGGTGACATAGACTCACTGTGAGTCTGGGACAGCATGTACGGACATTAGAGGAAGTGAACATGCCTCTGCCATATTGGACTGGGCAGATGCAATAGCCAGAACTGCAAAGTTTGTTCTACCCATGCCCACTTAACATTTAAAGAAATATTCCTTTTCAGAAAAGGGTTAGATACACAAGAAGGACAAATTCAGATGGAAAAGGCCTCTAAATTGGTCACAGTATTGGATAAATGTACATAAGCTTGAGAGAAAAAAGAGTATAGACAGTTATATTAAAAAAGAGTATAGTCAGTCATAGATTAAAGGAATAAGATTAAAAAATAAATATTAAACTTACAGAAAATGTTAAGGAGTTAGAAAATTAACCCACATAAAATGGAATATGCATAGAGAGTATGGATTATATATATTATTGTGTTTTCTTTTTTCTTTTTTTTTTACTGTGAATGACCTAAGTACAGAGAGACATTTTATTGTATTAATTGCCAAGCTAAACCAACATATATATTTCAAAAGTATCTTGACTTCAAAATTTGGGTCTAAGGATATGTTGCTTTGGAAATCAGGTTCTGCTTTTCTTTCCATGGAGCATGAGACCCTGCAGATTCCTCCCAAACAAATGTGATTTGATTTACCAAAGGCCCCCTAGAGGTCTCCATGAACCCTCCAAAAAATTACTACACCCAATAAAAAGCAGGAAGCAGTTTGAAGAGAACTATTCCCAAATTCCCTATATGATTATTTATAAATATTTTATATTTAAAAAGGGATATAATATAGAGATAAATATATTGGGTTCTTATGGATCTTGGTTCAGTGATACAAATTTAATGTCAATTTTGTTATATGTATATACCTGCTCTTGATTAACGTATTGTGTTTGTGCAGCTTATTTCAAAATGTAATGCATAATCAAGAAATACAGGTCAATAGATAGTCATTTATAATAGTCAAACTTGTAGTCATGTCACTTAGGTTTTCTAGATGTACCAATACATATTTCAGATGGATAGGCATTCTTCCAAACTTTCCACAACTAACAGAATATGACATTTAAAATGTTCTAGACCTTAGGACTTTTCATGACAATGAGACACATCTCCCGCCAGCACCAATCTACTACAAGAGGAGAATGGGCATCAAAGAGTCTCCTTATGGAGATTGTTAGTCATTTGTGCAAGGAACTGCTCTTGCCTGGACTGCTTGATGGGTGATGAGGGATTCCCCTCTGTATGCTGTGAATAACACTGGTTAATAAAGGATGGCTTTGAACCTATAGCAGGGCAGAACTTAGCTAGGTGGGGAAAAGTAAACAATGCTGTTACAAGAAAGGAAAGTGAAGAGAAGCCCTATAGCCCTGCTGGAGATGGACACCAGAACTTTACCTGGTAAGCCACAGCCTCATGGTGATTAATGGAGATTGGCTAAATTAATATGTAAGAGTTAGCCTATATGAAGCCAGAGCTAATGGTCTAAGCAGTATTTTAAATAATATACTTTCTGTCTGATAATTTTGGGGCTGAGCAGCCAAGAAAAAAAAAACAAGTGTCTCATTCTATACAACAGATGAGATGTATAAACTGAACATGCAGGACCTGTAGAAAAATGACTGCTGAAGTTACATAAACAAGGTGAGGCAGCTCTTCAAGGTTCCTGCTTCATGAAAGGGTCTTCCAGACATTCTGCATGTCAGAAGAAAGTGACTGACAAACTGCCAAGATAGGTGAAACAGTCTTTGAAATTTCCTTCTTCATAGAAAAGTCTGCCAGATAGTATGGGCCTGTAGGATGAAACTGGGTGCTCCAAGGTTACAGAAAAACTTTGGGTGACTCTCCAGGTACTGAGATATCTCTGTCAGTTCTAGATTTTTGGAAGTTACTTACAATGTACTTACTGGATACTTAGGTAATATATCCTTCTGGATTCTTTGATGTAGTTGAAGAATAGTTAGTTATACTAATAGTTTTCCTTAGTTAGGATAAAAGATAAAGTAGATATAGATATTGTAACTATAATTCTTTCTTGATTACTGCTTTGGTGTATGTAATTTTTCTATAATAAAATTAAAACTTTCTCTTTTATTTTATTTAGACATAAAAGGGTAGGTGTTGTGGGATTCCCCTCTTCCCCTCTGTATGCTATGAATATGTTTTATTGACATTGATTAATAAAGAAGCTGCTTTTGGTCAATGGCTTAACAAAATATAACCATTCTGGAAGAATATATATAGATATAGATAGATAGATAGATAGATAGATAGATAGATAGATAGATGATAGATAGATAGATAGATAGATAGAACTAGGTGGATTCAGAGAGATACCATGTAGCCACCACATGAGACAGATACTGGACAGATTTTTACTTGTAGGCCACAACCACATGCTGATACATAGGTTAATAGAAACAAGTTAATTTAAGATATAAGAGCTAGAAAATGAAAATCATGAGCTAATAAGCCAAGCAGTGTTTTAATAATATAGTTTCAATGTGATTATTTTGGGTCTTGGTGACTGGGAAAAAATGAGTAGTCTCTGAAAAAATATAAATACTTGAATATAGTTACTTTGATCAATCTTGCAGATAAACTAATCTTTTTAAATGGAACTGCACGAACTATATGTCATTCTGGCTCATTTAAACCTCAAAAATTCTGGACATAGATTTTTATATCAAAGCCTTTTGTAGTTTCTTATGCCTATTTACTATCAATAAAACAACAATCCTACATTAAGGGCAAATTAACTTTTTAAGGAATTAGATTTTTTGCGTATGAATATTTGTTAAAATCTATTATATTTTTAATTTCATTCTTATTTTATAGTTTTCATATAGTTAAACACCTTTTAAAAATTTTTGATGCTAAATATATGATATTGGAACTGCCTTTAATATTACAGAAAATACTTAAACCTTTAAAATATCTATACCTATTTAATCTATGTAAATATGCTTTGGAATTTCCTTTGGTTGTCTTATGGTTATAAACTGAAGCTGTATTTATAGTTATAAGCCACCTACATATTCCCAATTAGTACCATTTTAAGACTAAAAACACTTTCTTGAATGTATGTGTCTTGCTAATATGTGTTTTTATATTTTTATTACAAATGTATATTATAGCTGTTGTCTTAGTTTTAATCATGTTATCAATGTTTAGGACATGTTACTTAGGAATAGCATCAAGTTACTATTTTGAGGCCAATTGATTTCTATCAGTGAACATTTTGAATATTTTTAAAATTATTAAAACATAGGTATGATTTTTTTGCAAATGTGGGAAAATATTTTATTAGGTGACACTACTACACATTAGCATATATTCTTCTTTTCATTTTCAAACTTTGATTGCTTCTGCATTGTATTTCCTTTGCAAGCAAGTTTAGTGTGTTCAATAATATTCTTATATTCATTCAATTCTCTGTTGTTTTTTTTTTATTTTCCTATGATGACTTTGTTATGTGTAGCCCATAAAGATGATCACTCAGACACAGTTTACAGCCAAATGAAAGTCATTATTTCTGCAGGCTTGGGCCACTCCTACTTATTTGGGGGACCTGGGTCCAGAGCACAGTATTTCTTTAAGGCAAAGCCACACCTTGGCATCTTGCTTACAGGGGGCTTCATGAAAGCAAGCAGTTAAACAAAAGCTAAGGGCATTTCAGCTAAAAAGGGTTGGTATAAATGGCTAAGATAAGTAACAGGACATATTGACCTTGGGTTTGTAGAATAGCATTGGGTAATTTTTCATGTGATTCTTCATGAAGAAAATCAAAGTCTAGCTAATCCTGAAATGGCCTCAGCAAAAATACAATACATTGTCTTTCCCTATCACAGTATCAATATTTAACTTACTATCTAGCTGCAGTTACTCAATTATCTTATGTCTTTCAAGTAATAAATTATACATTTTGCGCTTATTTACTATCCTTGATAGTATATGTGTGTGTATGTGTGTGTGTATTAAATTCATTTGCCATAAATAGTGTCAAGCCTAAATTTTCATTCCACACAAGATATAAACATGTCCCAAAATGGAGAAAACAGTTTTAAAAGCAGCAACAAAGTAACATTAAAATTTCTTTATAGATACCAATTTGTCACAAGAACACAAACAATTACTACAGAGAGAAAGCATTTTCAAAAGCATAACTCAAAAGTCAAACTTACAAACCACATAGTATACTACTTAATCTACTATCAAGGATAGTAAATAAGAACTATACCTTTTATATGTGCATAACAAGTTTATTCAAAGCTGTCTTAGGCCAGTGACAAAAAAATAATTTAATTATCTCTTTATTGATGATCCAGCTTCTGAGATTAGAACTTCCATTTTTCTCTTGAGACGACAACACTATACTTTCTGTATTCAGATGAGAATTAAACATCTTGGTCCTCGGAACTCTGTTCCATAATAACTAATAGTCACTTGAGTTCTTTCAGCTTACTGATTCTTCTCTTTCTTTATCATTTTTAAACACAAATTTACGTTTTATCCTTATTGCCTATCAGTATTTTACTTTGTTACTCTAAGATAACACATTCTTTCAGTTTGATGTGATAAAGTTGTTGGTTCTTGATCTTCATTTTCTGTTTTTGCAACTGGAAGCCTATAAATTCAAGACCTCTATTCCCATGGGTATATGTTATTTTCAGTGGAAATAGTGGTGTCATTTAAGTTTAAAAAATATTTAAATACATTTTGATGTCTTCTTGGGATATAAGTGGCTGAGGTTTATGTTCTTTTAAATGAATTAATAAATGAGTATTGATTCAAGCTCTTCTTTATGTATATTTTGACAATTTAAAAATAATTCCAATTTTTATATTCATAAACAGACTAGAAGGTACATGAAGTTAGAAAAGTGATTTTGTAACTAATCAGTGGAAAAGACAGAACCTTCTGTACAGTGTGGCAGAAGAGTAAGGATATATAGAAAGAGGTATCAAGATGAAGATATAAAATACATTAAAAAAGTATTGAGAACTCCTCTCCACAGATGCCATGTGTAACAAATGAGAACATTTGTGAGAAGAGCCAGTAAGTTCTCTTGGAGAATGCAAATACATGTAAAATTTGAGAACTCACACATGACAGAGCTCTTGATCATCTGCCTTCCCACCACAGTAAGTTACTTTTACCTTCTTGAGTTTCATTTTTCTTTCTTACTATTCATGTATACCTAGTCCAATTTGTTCTACCATGACAAAAAAGAAACTTGAAATCTAAGTAAGTGTTCTATGGACACTGATGTGCACTTATTATAGTAGTGTATGGGAGGGCACAACAGAAAAAAAACATCATTTTCTTGCAACAAATAGAGTATAACCTTGGTGTTAATGTCCACTGAATGTGAGTTTTGTGTGGTAGGAATATCCTTGATATCTTCAGAAGTCCAGTAGATTTCTTAGGATTTTTTATCAGCAAAAACACTATCATGTTTCACTGTTTAACAGATAAAATATGAAGTAAAAAAAGGCTGTTTGACCACCTACCTTAAAGCCTGACAAATAGCAACCTGGTGAGGCTACTCATCTGAAAACTTATGATACTTTTTTTTAAGTTAGCTGGGAAGAAAAAGATTAAAACCAAGAGTTGAATTCAGAAGACAGAAAAAGAGCCAAGAGCCAAGATAAAAAAGCCAGGAGGTCACAGGAAGAACTGAAAGCCAAAGTATTCCTAGGTTTTAAAATCTAATCAGATAAAGCCTGTCCCCCAAAAAAATACTTTCAAATTTCAAAACTATCATGGACTAGTTAACTTAATTTTACCTTTAATCCACATAGTTTTGGAATAAAATATCTTTGACTGACATTTTCTAATTATTCCACAATTCTGTGTTAAGAATGTTAGGATTAGGTAACTTGTATATATATTCTTGTTTGTTTGAGTAGAGGTTCATGAACTTCAGAAGGATTTAATTTAGAAGATTTAGAAACTATTTTATGTATGATGTGGTAATCATGGTAATATGTCCTGGAGCACATTAAATGTGAGTATATTTGTTTTAAGTTTGGAGGATGGAAGCACTGAGAGCAATAATAATAGTAATCATAATGCTGGCTTCTTTGTCTATTTTTCTACTAAATGTGCTTTTCCTATGAATGTTAGTAGATATTCTCCATGTGCCAAAATGAGTCTTTTCTATTACCTTCTATTACTTGACAAAAATGAAATGTTAGATATAATAAAATTTATCAATTAATTCAAAGTGATATTACCAAAAGGAAAATAGTGAGTGGATCTGACTCACCCTCATGAAACTTTTAAATCAGAGTCTAGACAACACAGGAATTCTAACACGGGGTACTTTCCATGTATATTTGATCATAGAGGGGGACACATGACAGAAAACAAAGTACGCTTTTATCAGTTGAGAATTGTCCCTTGCTTATAGTCAAGCAAATAAAAACTTCTGTCATAATACTTCAAGGAAAGAGTTATTCCAGGGACTGCAATGAGCAGTTGTGTTGTATGGTTATTTTGGGGAAATTATAACATTGTCATTGCCACTATGGAACAGAGATTATTTTGTGACTACAACATGCCTTATACCATAGCCATGACAATGAAATACGAATATGAAAAAAAAAACAAGAAACACAGAGATATATACACACAAAAACAAAAGTAGTGATAGATAGGACTATGGTATGAAAATGTGGCTATTAGCATTTGGATCATATAATGCCAACACTAATATAATACAAGAAAGGTGGTCATCGTCATCCAATACTTACATGAAATTCTGACTGCTATTCTTTCCTGTCTCCCAACTGTACTAGGTCTTGGAGCATGCTAAACTATACTGGTACTGGAAGTTTGATTTAAGGTAGGACCTTTGTGACACTGTTTTACTTAAATATCACTCATGCCAAGGATGAGACTATTTAGTTAAGAAACTGATTTTGAGTTGTCTATGGTTTTGTGAACAACACATGCCCATGTAAGTAAGTATCTCCAATAAAGTTAACGATTCATAAAGCTGAACTTGAAGATAATATTTTCTATGGTCTGTTAGTGTTCTATCTGGAGTTAAAATTTATTTCTTATTTCCCTCAGGAAACTTCAAAGAATTTCATTGAATTGGTGGATTTCCCCCCAGGCCCTCCAGATGATACAGTAAAATTTAGCCTGCTGATAGATAGATTCTGCACAGTAAATCTGTACATAGCAAACCTAGCCATTGCAATGACATGTCTATGATTGTTAAGACAACAAATTGTAGTACTTTGTTGTACAGTAACAGAAAAGTAATAATATTTTTCTGCTGTGATTTAGTGGAGAAGACATATTTGGTAAATTCATTGAGCTAAGGAGAAACAACATAACTTTACTGGGCAAGAAGTTCAAGTTTTAGTCAATTTTGCCTATAAGAACATAGAGATCCCATTATAAAATTCTCAAAAAACACTTTGATTTGAACTGATCCTTATGAAGATGATGGCCATGAAGTTATGAGTCTTCCAGTCATTTACTCTTCTCATCTTTTCTCCTCTTTTGCTTTTTAAAAGTAGTCAAAGACTTGCTGTTATAAAATCAATAAGTATTTTCTCCTTTTCCTGGAGATTGATCTCAGACTGAAACTTTAACTGAAGAAAGCAAGTACCTTAAACATGTTGTTGCCTAATTACAAGCATTTCATGAACTTGCAGTCAAGTCTCTATTTTCTGTTTATCTTCTTCAAAGTTGCTACTTTCATTTGAGCAATTTACAGTATCGACTGGTCATATTATTAAATTTGTTCACTGCATATTGATTAAATGGTCAGTGAAAATGAACCAATTATGAAGGTAATCAGTATGAAAACCACTCCTGGATAGTTTGTAATTCTGAAATGTAACACTCACATTTTTAAGTATTGAGGCTAATTATCTAACATATAGGAAATATCCAAGTTACATTTTTTCGTTGCCCTTTCCCCTCCTCAAATGCATCAACATAATTAGCAGAGAAAGTAAAACAACTGTTTAACTGATTATTGAACTTTGACTGCTGAAAGAGCGCATCACAGCTTAAAGTGTTTCTTACCAATGAAGAATTTTACCAAAAGCATAAAGGACTAGCAAATGATATTCTTATATGCTAAGAAGTTCTTTTGTTGGAAAGAAATGTAAATATGAATAAATATGAATCATGATTTCTGACAGCTATTGTAGAAACAGTCATCTGAAAAGGGTATTAGTTATCATCAAATAAAATTTCCAACACCTGATAGGCTAGAGCATCCTAATTTTATATATGCATTTTCGAAAGTTTTAAAATTATTGCTTGAAAAATTGAAGTTTATTATTTTGGAAGGACCAACTAAAAAGAAGTTATGTTTTGCCTGTTGAAAGAAATATGTTTTATTATATAGTGCAAACAGACAACTGACACAGCCAGTGCTGAGCCAATCCCATAGAGGATTTGAATGGAATGCAATTCATATACTCTGCATTCAAAAGCTTACTTATCAACTCCAAGTATTCCTGAGAGAGTTTTTACTTTCTGATTCAAAAATGCATAAAACATGTTATTTTACTCATAGGTAAAAATCAAAATGTCCCTATTAATTTTAGTGGTTATTGTGAACTTGTCAAATTTTCCTATGCCTACCTAGTACAACACAGAACTGCAAATTTAGTATTAGAATATTTATTTTTACTGTTTTAATAAAAAGACTCAATTCTTAAAAAAACCTTTCCAGTACATACTTTCCTCTTTTGAATATGTATCTTCATCTACATGTATTGATTTTCTTTAAGAAAATAAATCACTTTATCTCTTTTCAAAACCCACATATGTCTTGTGTTGATCTAAAAACTGAACACCGATGATCTTCAAATCACCCAGATTTTACCGAAGGAAAATATACTGCTTGTCATAAATTGAATTCCAGAAATTGTTTCCTAGACTAAACAACAACATAATAGAAAGAAAGCTTATTTTTTGAAGCCTTGGAATTTAGGCTTTGTGACAGTGTTATATGATAGCATAGGGTACCTTTTTACTTGTTATCACGTTGTCTTGAGTTTGGGAGTTCTGGAATTATAGGCTTCTGACATCACACCTAGAAAGACTTCTTAAAACATGTGTAGAAGGAAATTTTATGCTGGAAGCATATTAGAAATACTCCCTACAACAAACACAACCTTATCTGAAATGAAATGTCATCTTTGACAATTCAATTTACATATGTTAAATGTTTTATTCACTGAATATGTATTTTAACATTTACTATTCATTTAATGAAGAGCCCTTTATGTTCAATATATTAAGATAATTCCCATGCTCACAGCTTCCAAAGTAAAAATAAGTCTTGTGAGATTCTTTGATTCTTGTTTGAAAGAGGACATTGTAATATGTGGAGAAAATTACTGAATTGGAGAATTAAGGAATTTCAAAACCAACATTTCCCAGGACTCAGCAGGTATGGATGGATCTACATCATATCCTAGGGTAGAATGATAAGCATAATTTATTGAAAGTATATCACCTCTAAATTTAAAAGAAAAATCTTATTTAAATGCCTACTTCTATTCCTAGACTGTTGTGAATCAGGTAAACTGTTGCTTTTTACATATTATTTCTAATTATGCTTTCTTTAGAGCTCCTGCTCTTTACAAGCTTTCAAAGATCATTTAGTTGTAAGTGGAGAAGTTCTATTTCTGAGCAAGTTGAATGTAGAAAAATATGGAGAATTCTTTTTCTCTATTAATAAAGCCTAGCTTAAAGAAAACATCCATTACAATTATCATTATTGTTATGCAGCTAACACCTTGGAGGACTATTATGTTTCATGAATTCATCTGATAATTTAACATGGATTACTTTATACTTTTCATCATGACCCTATACAGAAAGTAATATCCTCAAGATTTGGATGCATGAGGGATTAGAAAACCATTCCCAGGTGACACAAGCTATTTTCTGCTTCTTTTATGTTTCTCTGTGTGTGCTCTTTTACTTTCCATTAAATAGTCTACATGTTTGCAACTACTGAAATATCTTGAAAAGTATTATTGAAAAAATGATGGTATTGGCTTAATAAAATAAATACTAAATAAGCATTTCATTGTGATTAGATAGAACATAGATTGTAAGCAATATGTAACTCTTCTGCTATATTTCAGAGACAATATTTTTGAACAAAAAAAATTCAAAGTACCTTGTTTTCACAAAGTATCTTACCTGTGGTATATAAGAAAAAGAGAATGCCATAAAATGATATAAAAGAAACAGGAGAGAGCATAAAAGTCACAATGTGGTGAGTACAAAGTCCAAAATAGCACATATTGGAAGTTTTTACAAAATCAATATTTCATTGCTTTATAGTCAAGCTGGATGGAACTACACGCAATCATTTCTGACAAGAAGATAATAAATGCATTTGAACTATTTGTGTTTTATATAAACTTTGTAAATTCTTGAAGATCAGGTAATTCATGTAAGATTGATGAATCATTTACAAATGTGCTATGTGTTTCTAGGCCCTGATCATGTGATTTTGATACAGAGACAACATGACCTTTTTCTTACACAGAGCTGAACATTCAAAACTCTGTACGGAATTTTTCATAACATACAGAAAAATAATAAAATGTTGTTAGTACTTGTGCATTTTAATACTTCTACAGAAAAATGTAATTATTTAAAGTTATAGAATGTAGTGGAGTGTGAATATTATAAGAGTAATCAAAGGACTTTTTCTTGTCAATATATCTCTGGATGCAAACAGATTTTTAATCTAGATATTATTACCACTTATTTGGATACTTCTTTTTTTCATTTTTGCCAGTTGTTCTTTTTTTTTTCCAGGAACTTTAAGTTTATTCACAGACTTTCTATACTGGCCATCATGACCAATGCAGTACAACACACTTTTACTTCTTCTATTTGATACATATTTTGAGGACACTTCTTAAGCTATATTTATCAACACCACTTCAAATGCGTTGGAATGTATTTGTGAGTTTTGCCAAACAGAAGTTATTTTAGTGAGACATTTTCTTCAAACACTGAAGAGATTCTGAAGAGTTTAAATAGTGTCATTATCCTCTAGATATCTAAGTTGGTTCTTCACAAGACAATATGAACTACAAATGGAAGAGTACTTACCACTTTCTTGATTTTGAGAGTAATGTATAATTAAATTTGAAGATTACTATCTTAAAAGTATATAAGTGTCACCTGTGCTGTAATTAAGGAGGGCTGCCTTTTGAAACATAGACTTCCAAGAAGGAAGTTCAAAACATTGATAAAGAAGGGATGAAGAGTCCACCATTATTTTCTAACCAGAATTTGGCAAAGATGGGAATTAATGGTCACAAAAAGTGAATATAATGAAATAAATGTGGTTTTGGCATTGAGGGCTGTATTAGTTAGGGTTTCTATTTTTTCTAAGTAGAAGTCATGACCATGGCAACTCTTTTAATGTAAAACCTTTAATTGTAATGGGCTTACATTTCAGAAATTTAGTGCATTATCATCATGATGGAAGCATGACAGCATGCAAGCAGACATGCTGTTGGAAAGATAGCTGAGAATACTACATCTAGATATGAAGGCATCAGTAAGAAAGAGTTAGACTGGACCTGTCTTGAGCATTTGAAATCTAAAGTCCAGCCCCAGTAATGCACTTCCTCCAACAAGGTCACACCTCCTCGAACAAGGCTGCATCTCCTCAGAGTGCTCCTCACTCTGTGCCTAGGAGGCCTTTTTCTTTCAATAACCACAGAGGTCATGGGAAGGTGGTGAATAATCAGCATATTCATATTTTCTGACAGGGAAGACAGTTTAATAGATCTTCCTATGTTGATTATAGTGTAGTTTTGCCAGCATTACAAATGTTAGACTAGAGTATAGTTAATACAGAATATTAGATGAAAAGTCAGGATAAAGTGAGGGCCACTTCCAATAATCCATCCAAGAAGGAATGGAACATATGAAATATTTTATGATGAGGCCCGTATCTAGTGCAGCAAGACAAATTATACTGTCTTTGCTTTAATTGAAGAGGAAGAAATTTCAGGCCAGGTATGAAATAATCCACTAACAACAGAGTAATGGCAGCATCTCTTAAACATGACTGGGAAATTGTGGTGTTATGTTTCAAAACAGAATTCACAAAGGCTAAAAGAATGTTGTGTGAAACTAGAACCAAGTTTAAACAACCAATGAATCCATGGAAAGTAATCAGGAAGGCAAGCATTGTAGTCTAAAACAAACAGAACACAAGTGATTACCTACCAAAAAATCAATATAGTTAACCGAAGTGAACTAGATAGTTGTTGAATATATTTACTTAACTTACCAACATCCCATATTAATTTGACAATTTTGATATCAGAGAAGAGGTTTTGTTATGTTTTTATTACCATGGATTTTCATTTTGCTTGAGGCTCACTAGCATGCAGATATTAGTGATTCAAGCAAAGTAAGGCTTGCCCTATGCTATTTAGAAAACTAAGGAGGAATTAAAGCTTATTTTCAATGATTTAATATAGACTTTTAAACACAGCCAGAATATACAGTAAAAACAAAACAGGAAAGAAAACATTTTAGTGTTATTGATCTGATCCATTCAGACAGGTGTAAGATAGTATCTCATGGTTGTTTTGATTTGCATTTCCTTGATAGCTAAGGAAGTTGAACATGTCCTTAAGTATCTTTTGGCCATTTGAAATTCTTCTGTTGTGCATTCTCTGTTTAGTAAAGTACCCCAGTTTTTAATTGGGTTATGTAGAATTTTACTCTCTAATTTCTTGAGTTCTTCATATATTTTGGAGATCAGTCCTTTGTCTGATGTG
>LOEQ01011615.1:6400-17591 GCA_001685075.1 Bramus lutescens
CAATGAGAAAAGGAGAATACCGGGAAGGAGTAAGCCCATTCCTCTGCAGTTCTTACCAGCCACAGAAGAAGGAAGATGTGACTTCCTCTCTGAATAAAGTACCAATCCACATGACTAACACAGACAAGAATAATGGGCTAATATAAGAGTTAATAAGAAGTCTAATGGCCAATCAGTTTATAGTTAAGGTAAACCTCTGTGCGATTTCTTTGGGTCTTAACAACTGTGGGAACTGGGCAGGACAGAAACCCCGACAACAAATGGTACCCACATGGACAACTAAATCCACATAAAGCCTGAAAGAGCTCAGGAAGTAATTCTAGACATAAACGAATAGAGTTAAGCATGCCTTATCGATAGCAGCATTTTCTCAGGTGGGCTCTGCTTGCTAGAGGCAAACTCTCTCATTTAAGAGACTTCCTGACTCAGCTTTAGCTCCAAAACCTTGCCACTCTTTTAACAGGCCCTTCCACGAAACACTTAAATAGTATTGATGAAAAGCTGACTGCATGCTTTCTGGTGGTGGGAGGGACCTTGAAATGCCATAGAGTTGTGGCAATAAACATTGCTCCAGCAATGAGGCTGGAATCTCACAAAGCTAAAAAATGGGCTGGATCCAGCTGTCAAAGCCACGACTTTAAACTTACCCTTATTGCTTAGCAAATTATAGACTCATGTGGTCAGAAAAAGAGAGATATACAGTAAAGATAGATTAAAAGACAAAAAACCTCTAAATGGATTACAGTGTGTTTAAAAATATATGTAGGCTTCAAAAATAAAGCAAAAAGTACTTAAAAGAAAAACGAAAAAAAAAAGAGAATAGTTAGGTGTGGTGGTATAAACCTTTAATCCCAACATTTGGAACACAGAGGCAGGCAGACTTCTGTGGGTTCAAGGTGTGGTGGCACATGCCTTTAATACCAGAACTTGGGAGGCAAAGGCAGGCAGATCTCTGTGAGTTCAAGGACAGCCTCGTCTACAAAGGGAGTTCCAGGACAGTCGAACATACACAGAGAAACCCAGTCTCAAAAAGCCAAACATTAAAAATAAAAGAAATAAATGTTAAAGTAAAGCCACATAGAGATGAAAAATAAATAGAGAGTCTGGATATTGTATGTTATTATGTTCTCTTTGAATTGTTTGAATGCTGAGGAAGAAGCAACAGCTGCTAAAAGATATTTGCTTATAAATTTGCTGAATTAATCCAAGATAGGTATTTTGAAACTACCTTGACTTTAAAATTGAAGTCAAAATATATGTTACTTTGGAGAAGAGGTTTTGCTTTTGTTTCCACAAAAAAATGAGAGGTTATGGTTTAATTCTGAATTTAAAAAATCAGGTTTGATCAAGAAAGATCACCTGAGAAATCTCTAATAGGAACAGATGGCCCAGATGTCTGAGTTCTACATCCAGAATAGCCTCAAGACTGCTGCCTGAGATGATCAAGACTCACAGGATACTCCAGTCAGGACTTGATCATAATTCTNTGTTCTCTTTGAATTGTTTGAATGCTGAGGAAGAAGCAACAGCTGCTAAAAGATATTTGCTTATAAATTTGCTGAATTAATCCAAGATAGGTATTTTGAAACTACCTTGACTTTAAAATTGAAGTCAAAATATATGTTACTTTGGAGAAGAGGTTTTGCTTTTGTTTCCACAAAAAAATGAGAGGTTATGGTTTAATTCTGAATTTAAAAAATCAGGTTTGATCAAGAAAGATCACCTGAGAAATCTCTAATAGGAACAGATGGCCCAGATGTCTGAGTTCTACATCCAGAATAGCCTCAAGACTGCTGCCTGAGATGATCAAGACTCACAGGATACTCCAGTCAGGACTTGATCATAATTCTAAATTTCCTTTAGGTCCCCATAAAATTATCAGTGCCCCCAGCCAGCAGGAAGAAGCCTGGAGATCTATTCCCATATTCCCCAAAGATGGACTATGGATATTTTCCTTCGTTTAAAAAAAAAGAGAGAGAGAGGGAAATGATGTGGGTTAATGGTCTGTATTCTGTCAATTATATTTTAAATAAATACTGATTGGCCAGTAAGAAGGCAGAAAGTATAGGCAGGAATACCAGAAAGGACATAGAGAAGTAGAGGCAGATCAATGAGACAGGAGAATTCTAGACAGGAGGAAGTTCATTCCTCTGCAGTCCTGACCAGCCACAGAAGAAGCAAGGTGTGACTGCCTCACTGAATAAGGTTCCAAGCCACATGGCTAACATAGAAAGCAATAATGGGCTAATATATGTTGTAAAAGTTAATAAGAAGTCTGAGCTAATGGACCAATAAGTTTATAGTTAAGGTAGACCTCTGTGTGTTTTCTTTGGGACTTAACAACTACAGGAACTGGTCAGGGCAGAAAACCTGACAAAAATTATTAACTGAATTATAAGTGTAGAAATTCAGTTCCCTGTCTTATCATTGGATATTTATAACTATCTGTATCACAGTTATATGCTGAAAGTATAAAATTCAGTGAAAGTGTGTAATGGTACATTACTACAAAAATATCTCTTATATTTTAAGAGACTGGAACTTTTTGCTGGGCCTCACAACCAAAGATAAATAGTACTTCTCAGGGTCACTGCTATCCTACTGTGTACTCAGCCTGTTTGTTTAACCTGTCATTAAGGAACTATGTAGCAATCAATTTTAGTTGCCTTGTATTACCCATGTGTCTTAGTTTTTTATTGCACTGAAGAGACATCATGACCATGACAACTTTTACAATTAAAACATTTAATTGAGGGGTTCATTTACAGTTTCTGAAGTTTAGTCAATTATTGCCATGGCAGGAAACATTGTGGCCTTCAGGTGCAGGAGCAGAGACTGTTATATCTTGCAGGTGACAGGAAATCAACTGACTAACACACTGAGTAAAGCATGAGAGAAGACCTCAAAGCTTGCCCATAGTGACACAGTTCTTCCAACAAGGTCATATCCCCTCCAACAAAGCCACACTCTATAAGATTATGGGATTATGGGAGCAAATTATATTCAAACTAACATAACATGCAATCAAATTTTACAACCTAATAGCTGTAATCTTAAATTATGTACTACTCTTCCATGCAAATAACCTACAGATAATGCTTACATATGTATATATATAATAAGGTATATGTCAGCAACAGCAAATATATGCTGAAAGTGACCTTGAAAAAAATAAATATTCAATATAGAAGTTGGACACAACATGTTAGATCAGATGGGTCCATAAGTTCTTCCTATCTAAAACTCTATTAAAGATTTTTATAAAGTATCTTTCAGCCATTCTTCTCTATATAATTCTATCTTTTATGTACAATAAATGGAGAACAAAAGCCCCTTTTTAGGGACACACACAAACACATAGACATGGGGACAGGGAAAGGGAAAAACAAAATAAGTCAAAATTCAGTCAGGAAAAGGTTAATAGTCTCAAATAACATAACAGACAGGTAGTTACAAACAGAAGACACAGGGAGACATGAGTGAATAATTAAAATCTGGGGTTACTTGGTTAACGTACAGTAAGGGAAATTGCTTTCTATTTTCCTCATTGAAGCACCTATGCATTCCTATTTTCCTTATGAAACACCTGTACATTGCTAGTGAGTTTATCATAAACACAATGCAAACAAACTGATGCAATTGTGCAAAATAAATGTGCATAGACCTTTGTGAAGGAAGAATCCTATTCATATGGTGCTACAATCCAGGAGAGGACACCTCAAAGAGAGGAATATGAAAGAGTGAGGAGAGTACTGAACAAAGGGCCCTTACCATGTATGCTCAGCTATTCTGAACAGTGACTACGTGTTTTAAATTAATCTATTTACTAGCATTGACAATAGATTAAAAGCGTGCTAATTCCCAAATAATCTCACTTTTCAAGAATAACAAATGAAGAGAATAATTTCTGGTTTCCCTAGGCCTGAATTCAATAAGTAATACAAATGTGTAACTCTTGGTGAACACATTAAATAACCTAACAGTGTTAAATTGAGGGTTAAAAAAAAGTTACATAGGAGCTTCTTTTGTTTCTTCTTTCGCTGATACTGCAAGGATTCAAGAAAATTAGATTTATGAGGCAGCAGAACAGAAGCTCCCAATTTCAGCATTATGACAGCACCATTGATAAAACCTTCTCAGGCAGAAACCAAGTTGGAGAGACTGACAGTTTATTACTCTTGCTCTCCTAAAGGAAAGAGCTCTCTTTAGAAAGCTGAACCCATGCATACTCTTTCAAGTTGAGCAGTCATTAATCCTTTTCAGTATTTAAATGAGTACTAAGTGAACGTCTATAACACGAGTCTCTCTTCACTTCCAACTTAGCTTCTATAGAGTTTGACAGATATTTTCTAAGACAGAGACTCAGCTTCAGGATAGATCTCTGACACAATGACAGAGAAACAAGTTTCAACTTGGTGAAAATGTAAAGAAAATTTAATACATACTTATAAACTTGGAGGACTGAAATGAAAACTCTTTGGAAGTTTTTCTATTAAATCTATAGATCTCCAGATTTACATAAATCAGCACGGACCATTTGTCATAGCATAAAATCACATAATCTACAACTGCATATCTTTTTATCTCTTTTTCAGTTGCAATTTTTGAATTCTCTGTGTGTGTATGTGTGCATTGTGTGTTTATGTGTGTGTGTGTGCATGTGCATGTTGAGATAGAATTTCTCTGTAAAACAGGTTGACTATCCTAGAACTCACTCTTTTAGTATTTAAAAGGAGATAAATAATATAAATAGTATATGGACCTTTTGATTAAAATCACAAAAGGCTCAAAGCAATTTATACTTACCATTGCCATTTTTAAACCAAGTTTGCCGTACTTCAAAACTTTTACTATTTAGTTTCTATTACCTAACAGACCATGCCTGCCCACATTTGCTTCTACAGTGCCAGTCCTTAATTTACATTAGCTTCTAAATATGGCTTGGGTATTCCTCCAGCATCATTGACTAAGCATATGAAAATTAAATTTTCATTTATGTGTCTAATTTCTATTTTTGATGAAGACATTTTATTCCTGTTGATTGTTCATCATTAAATTAGTGGGTAATGGTGGCCTTTAATCCCAGTGTTGGGGGTGGTTTCTGTCCTGCCATGGCCCATAATAATCCCTCAGAAACTATATTATTTATAATACTGTTTGGCCAGTAGTTAAAACGTATTGCTAGCTAGCTCTTATATCTTTGATTAACCTATTTCTGTTAATCTTTGTATCACCACGTGGCTGTGACTTACTGGGTAAAGCTCTGGCATACCTGTATCCAGCAGGGCTACATGGTTTCTTCCTGACTCTACCTTCTTTCTCCCAGCATTCAGTTTAGTTTTCTGCCTAGCTCTTTTCTGCCCTGTCTATAGGCCCAAAGTAGCTTCTCTATTAACTAATGGCACTCACAGCATACAGAGGGGAATCCTACATCACCTCTCCTTTCCTGGCTAAATAAAATGGAAGGTTTTAACTTTAAGATGCTAAATTAAATACAACCAAACAAGTATCAATCAATAATTATAGTTATAATATTTCTATATCTACTTTATCTTTATCACAGGTAAGGAAAACTATAATTATAGTTATCTATTTTTCAACTACGTGAAAGTCCCAAGAAGGATATAATATTACCTAAGTTAACAGGAAGTACATTGTAAGCAACTTTCAAAACTCTAGAATTGACAGAGACATCTCACTGCCTGGACAGCCACCCAAAGTTCCTCTGTACCATTGGGGCATCCATCTTCAGTCAACAGGCCCATAGCATCTGGCAGACTTTTCAACAAAGCAGGAAATTTCAAAGACAGGTCTACCTATATTGACAGATTGTCAGTCATTTTTTTCTGTGTCCTGCAGAATGTCTGGTACACTCTTTCATGAAGCAGGAACCCCAAAGAACTGTCTCACCTTCTTTAGGCAGTTTCAGAAGCTATTTTTCTGTGGGTACTGAAAGTAGTCAAACAGTTCAGACAAGAGCAGTTTCTTGCCCAAATGGCTAACTAACTCCATAAGGAACCTCTTCCATGCCTGTCACCCTCTTGAAGTAGATTGGTGCTTCCAAGAGCAGATGTGTCACATTGCCATGAAAAGTCCTAAGTTCTTAAACATTTCAAATGCCATATTCCAAACGTCTTTGAAATATTTGAAGAATCCCTTTCTAATTGAAATATATCTCCATATATCTATAAACCCTAACATGACTACAAGCTTGACTATTACAGATGATTATCTATTATCCTATAATTCTTAATTATAGATTATATTTTTAATTGAGCTGTACAAATATAATACCTTAACCAAGAGCAGAAATATACATATGAAAAAGTTGACCTTAAATATTTATCAATAAACTGAGATCCATATCAATGCAAATAGCATATCACCCTTTAAATGTAAACAAACATCTATAAGCAATTTTTTGGAATTTGGGTATAGTTTTCTCCAAACTGCTTCTTGCTTTTTACTGGGCAAAGTAATTTTTGGGGGTGTTCATGGCAACCTTTTGTGGGTGTCTTGGTCCATCAAACCACATTAGTCTGGAAGAAATCCACAGGTTCTCATCTTCTGTGGAAACAAACAAACAAAAAAACTCTTTTCCAAAGAAACAGTTCCTTAGACCCAAATTTTGAAGTCAAGATACTTTTAAAATACACATGTGAAATATATAAATATAAGCCAGACTCTCTGTGTACATTCCATCTTTACACGGCTTATTTTTTGCTTCTTCTAAAAGTTTAGTATTTATTTTATTATCTTTACTCCTTTAATCTATGAATGTCTATACTCTGTCTCTTTAAGACGTTTTATTTTTTAAAACCATTTGCTTCCTTTTATCCCATTATAACTGTCTATATTATTTTTTCTTCTCTCTCCCAAGCCTATGTATATTTATCCAACACTATGACCAATTTAGAGGTATATATCTGTCTGAATCTGTCTTTATTGTGTATCTGTAATTATTTTCTGACAAGAAGTGCCCTTTTGATAATGCTAAGTGGTCATGGTTATGGCCAACATGGTCCTGCCTGCTTGCTCTGCCCAGTCCAACATGGTGGAGACATGTTTGATGCCTCTAAGAGCCATGTACATTGCCCCATTTTTAGGCACATTATGTTGCCATTAAGCAAGTTGTAGCACTCTGCTCAAAGACCCTATTAAATACTTGGACTCCTGAAAGAGCCAGATTTGGTGTTGGCAGCACAGGAGGAAGCCACCTTTTCAAACCCATGTGTTTTTTGTTTTTGTTTTGTTTTGTTTTGCTACCATTAAACCAGGAAGACCTCTCTTCACGGAGCTGTAGCATGCCACCAGCAAATAGAGCAAGAAGCTGTGTTACACTCTGTTTTCTCTGTGTCTAAAATTTGTTCCCAAACTCTCTCAGGTTTTAAGAGGTTTTAGTTGGCCATTTTGGCACCAATCTGTTGGGGGAAGTTTCTGTCCTGCCCTGTCCCATAATAATCACTCTGAAACTATATTATTTACCATACTGTTTGGCCAATAGCTTAAGAGATATAATAGCTAGCTCTTACATCTTTGGTTAACCCATTTTTATTAATTTGTGTATTACCACGTTGCTGTGGCTTACTGGGCAAAGATTCAATGCATCTGTCTCTGACATGGTTTTATGGCTTCTTCCTAACTTCACCTTCTTTCTCCTAGAATTCAGTTTCGTTTTCCCACCTAGCTTTATTCTGCCCTGTCTATAGGCGCAAAGCAGATTCTTTATTAACTAATGGTATTCACAGCATACAGAGGAGAATCCCACATTATCCTAGCACTTGGGAGGCAGAGGCAGGTGGATCTATGTGACTTTAAGGCCAAATTGATCTACAGAGTGAGTTCCAGGACAGTCAGACTGTTTTTGATCTTGGCCATTCTGACTGGAGTAAGATGGCATGACCCTGACGGCTAAGAATGTTGAACTATTCCTTAAGTGTCTTTTGGACATTTGCAATTCTTTGCTTGAGAATTCTCTGTTAGATCTGTACCCCAGTTTTTTGGTTGGATTATTTGGTAATTTGATATCTCATTTTTGATTTCTTTGTATATTTTGGAGGTAAGTCTTTTTTCTGATGTGGGGTGAATGAAGATCTTTTCCTATTCAGTAAACTTCCATTTGTCTTAGTGACTATGTCCTCTGCCTTACAGAAGCTTCTCAATTTCAGGAGGTTACATTTATTAATTGTTGCTTTCAGTGTCTGGGCAACTGGGTTTATATTTAGGAAGTGGCCTCTTAGCCATGCATTTAAAGCTGCTCCCATTTTCTCTTCAGTAAGGTTCAGTGTGGCTGGATTTATGCTTAGGTCTTTGATCCATTTGGACTTGAGTTTTGTGCATGAGAATAGACATGGATCTATTTGCATTCTTTTACATATTGACATCCAATTATGCAAGAGCCATTTGTTGAAAATGTTTTCTTTGTTCTATTGCATAATTTTAGCTTCTTTGTCAAAAATCAGGTGTTCTTAGGTGCGTGGATCAATATCTGGGTATTTGATTTGATGTCATTGTTACATCTGTCTCTTTTCATTCCAATACCAAACTGTTTTATTTACTGTAGCTCTATAATAGTATGTGATGTCAGAGATGATGATGATGCCTCCAAAAATTTCTTTATTATAGATGATTGTTTTGGATATTTTGGTTTTTTTTTCTTCCATATAAAATTGAGTGGTATTCTATCCAGATATGTAAAGAATTGTATTGGAATTTTGGTAGGGTTTGCATTGAATCTATAGATGGTTTTTGGTAGAATTGCCATTTTTACTATGTTGATCCTAACTAACCAAGACCTTGGGAGATCTTTCCACTTTTAATATTTTCTGCAATTTCTTTCTTCAAAGACTTCCAGTCCAGTTCATGTTGTACAGGTCTTTCACTCTTTTTGGTTAGTGTTACCCCAAGATATTTTATGTTATTTGTGGCTATTGCAAATGGTGGAGTTTCTTTGATTTCTTTCTCAGCAACTTTATCATTTGTGTATAGGAAGGTTACTGATTTTTTTTTGTTGATCTTGTATCCTACCAAATTTCTGAAACTGTTATCAGCTATAGGAATTCCCTCTTCAAAATTTTGGGGTCACTATCATATCATCTATAAATAGCAAAAGTTTGACTTCTTCTTTTCCAATTTGTGTTCTGTTGATCTCCTTTTGTTGTCTTATTGCTCAAGCTAGAAATTCAAGTACATGTACTTAATAGGTATGGAGAGAGTGGGCAGCCTTTTCTTGTTTCTGATTGTAGTAGAATTGCTTCGAGGTTCTCTCCATTTAATTATTATATTATATTGCTTTATATTGCTTTCTTTGTTTATATTTCATTCATTTCAGTCCTCAATTTGATTATTCCTTTCATCTACTGCTCCTGGGTGAGTTTGCTTCTTTTTGTTCTAGAACTTTCAGATGTGCTGTTGAGTCACTTTTGTGAGATTTCCACAGGATTTTTATGTAGGCACTTAGTGCTATGAACCTTCCTTTAGCACTGCTTGTTGTGTATCCATTTCCATTGAATTATAGAAAGTCCTTAAATTCTTTATTTCTTCCTTGCCCCAGGGGCGATTCAGTTGACCATTGTTTAATTTCCATTCATTTGTAGGTTTTCTGCAGTTTGTGCTGTTCTTAAAGTCTAACTTTAAACCTTGGTGATCCAGTAAGGTACATGGGGTTATTTCAATATGTTTGTTATCTGTTGAGATTTGCTTTGTGTCCAAGTGTGGCAGGGCAGAAACAAAGTATGTGCATGTATGATAAGACTTACAATGAGCAAGCAAGTTGGCTAAAGCAACTGCATGAAAGCCGTTTCTGTAGTAACTCATGACTCATGCTCCTGGCCTATCACAACACGCCAACAGTGACCACCAGTTACAGAAGCAGCGTTCCTGTGGTAACTTCACTTCCTAACCCCATAAAAACTTCTGACTCTTTTACAATAAAGAGCTTCTATATCAGAATCTCGTCGAGTCTGTGCAGTTGCCTTCAGCCATTTCATCCACTGTGCCCCATGATGGTGTCAGCTACATTCTTGCACCCAACATGGATGGACCCCCTTCTCTGGCTGGCTGCCTGGGTCCTCCGGCCCTTTCTTTTTTGGCTTTTCTCTTTTCTCATTTGCTGGCCACGCTACTGTCCCCAACCTGACCCTTAATCTGTGTGCTGAATCACCCATTTTTGGCTGTCCTTGGTGAGTTGGCCCTGTTTTCGTTTTCTTTACCCTTGGAAAGTTGAGACTTCTTTCCTGTCCCGATCTTTTTTTTTTCTTTCCCATTTGTCTTTCAATTTAGGTACTCTCCATGGAAGCGTCATTCAACTGGGTACCTCCACATAAGTGCTGACCACCCAAGAGGTTGAACCAATAGGGAAGTTCTCTGACATGTCCTTTTCTCCTGGAGATACTGTTTGAGCATAGAGCAGTGGCTTTCACACAGCACACTCATGGGGCAAACATTGCTTTCAGTCCTGTCCTCTCATGCAGACTCCCTCGCGTCCTGAGAGCAACTGATGACTTTTCCCGGGGCCACTCTCCAGGATTGTCTGAAAGCTCTCTTGCTTCATAGGGCAGTTCCGACCGTTATTTGGACTGTGGACTGTTGGACTTCCTCTCCTGGTCTCTCTCCTCAACCAATCTGGTGACATGACAACCAGTTAAAGGCCATTAGGGTGGCAGCCTTAATGACTTGCCTAATTCATGGTAAGTCTTTGGCTGTTTAGCTTTGACTGAATCCCCTTTTCTTTGGGATTGGAACATTCTCCTCTGCTGGCTGACTTTTCCTATAGCTCTTATTCTCTTTCCTTGCCATGCCCTCACCATGGACAACTTCCTGTCTTCTGTGAAAGAGCTCTAAATTGCTGACTTACATTCCCTTTTGCTTACCAGGGACATTAAGGCCTAGCATCCCCAACCTGAGGGCTTCTGGGAGAAGGTCACAAAAATTGTCCCATGGATAAGTCCTAATAAATTCAGGGATCCCCATATGTGGATGAGAGTACTCTTCCTCACAAAACAAAACAAAACAAAACAAAACAAAAACGGAGGTCTAGGAGGTCAAACTGCTTCCCATGTCCTTTGTTCCTGTCCTTTTGGGCATAATTGCCTCCATTAAATCTGGCACCACTGACCAAATCCTTAAGGCATTTAATGAACACTGTCTCAAGCAGGAGATGTCCTCTCTCTCTCTCTCTCTCTCTCTCTCT
>LOEQ01011615.1:17881-33787 GCA_001685075.1 Bramus lutescens
AACAAGTCCTTATTTGGCTAAGGCTGATCAGCAGGCTTGCTTTCGTGTATGTGGGTCTATTAGAGATCGCCACATGGCTTATTGGGATTGGTAACCCACAGAGTATATAGTCTGCAAGCGCCCTTCCCAGGGATAGGAAGAAGAAGAAGAAGAAGATTGTTCAAGGTTCCTGAATAAACTGCTTATAGAAGAGCCTGAGTGTTGCGTCTTTCTTGCTGGTTGAGGTGGATGTGACATGCCACAACTCTACCCTGGGTCCCCACTCCTCTTATGGACATGCATCTCATTAAAAAGGCAGCTAATGATACTGGCCATGCCTCCTTATTTTGAACAAGTGCTTAAAGAATGGGTCATGCAACTCCAAACCCACTATGACTGGTCTTCTACATTAAAGGTCGTAATAGAGACTCCTGTTTTTCTCCAATGGCATTCTGCTTATGATGATGCAACAGAGACACAAGCTTATACTTACTTACAGTATGGACTCACTATTACCCTTGACATGCTTATCAGCCACTGTCATTACACTGACCCTATTTCTCAGTCTATGATTGGCCAGCATGCTTATTTCCTACAGGTTTCTCACATGGCCTTCAAGGCCCTTAAGGGCAGCATGGGTTACTTCTGAAATCTTGTTCAACAGGCTTCAGCACCTTTCCCTGATTTCTTGACTTGTTTTACCACTGCTGTTGAAAAACATATTTTCAGGCCATACCAAAGATATTTTCATCAAACAACTTACCTGTGAGGGGCTCAACACCATCATGCATAGTGCCACTGCACGGATTCACAATAAGGATACCCAAAAAAGGTCCTCACTGCTAGGAGCATTGACTTACAAAATGGTCCCGTCTCTGACCTAATGGCTTCCATCAATGCTTTGGTCAATGCTAAGCTTAAAAAGAATGATGATCAACTCCCTGACAACTTTTGCTGAGGCTTTAGAAAGCCTGGCACCTCCACAGGGACTGCCTTAAAGCTCACCCAAAAACTAAATTCCATAAAGGTTGTCATTGGAACAAGGACTGCCACAGCATTCTGCAACAGTCTTTAAACTCCAAACTGGGAAGCCCTCAGCCCTGACAGAAAGAGGGTCCTTGCCAGAGATAGAGAAAAATATTTGGACCTTGCCCATTTTCCCTCATTCATCCATAATGATTGTTTTACTGGAAAGCAAATCTATCAAGGGCATGGTACACACAGGGATAGATGCCACCAGTATTTCTCTTAATGATGCTAAAGCCTTCCCTCACTGGAAGCTCAAAGATGGCCCATCTATTACAGGGATAAAAGAGAACTCCACCTCTAAAACTACAACTAATCCAGTTAATTGGAAAGACCTAGATGGCAATCAGGGGCATTTCTGCCCCATTGTGTCAGATACACCCTGCACCCCGTGGGGTCCGGACCTGTTGGAAACAATGGGCACTGTCCTGACTACTGATGATCAGGCCTTTTACAAGGATATCATGACCCAAGATATTACAGGCTAATTGGGCCAACAGCCTTGCTGTCCCCATTATTCTGTGCCTAACCCCCACTTCTAAGAGCCCCTGACTGCCCTTAGTTGTGCCCACTGCCCTTCAACCCATTCTTCTTAATTGGATCACTAAGAAGACAGTGTGGGTGGAACCAAAACCTACTGCTCTTAAACAACTGATTGAGGAACAATTGACATTTGGACACATTGAACCTTCCCTTAGCAGACTTAACACCTCAATATTTGTAACAAAATAAAGTTCTGCCTACTACATGACCTGAGATATATTAATAAAAAATGAAAAAAACATGGGATCCCCTCAGATAGGGCCTCTACACCCTGGTGCCATTTCTCATAGCTGACACATTTTAGCAATAGTTATGAAGGACTGTTTCTTCTCAATACCACTTGCATCCCAGGAGAGGGAGTGGTTTGCTTTTACAGTTTGGGTGCCCAGTGTATGAAAACCAGTCAAACTCCACCACTGGAAAATCCTGCCCCAAGACATGAGAAGCATCCCTATAATGTGTCAGCTATGTGAGACCAAAGCCTTACAATTTATTCCTAAGATATACTCCTAATTCATTGCATGAATGACATATTACTGGCTCAAAAGGAAAATTACAAAAAATTGCCTCAGGTAGTAAGGAATTTATGGGCCCAAACTCTAGACATAGCACCAGAAAAAATATAATGGATGTTCCCAAACTCATTCCTGGGACACCAAATTTGTCAAAATATATGCCCACTAAATGCCTCTATGACAATTCACTCAAAATATACTTACGCACAGCTTCAATAGCTATGGGGCACAATAAACTGGCTCAAACAATTTCTACCCATCCCAGATGGGAAGAGAAGAAATTTGTTCTCCTACTACAGGGTCATTCCTCTCCCTCAGAGGTCATTACTCCAACAGAAGAGGCAAAATCACTACTAGAGAAGGCCAATCTATTAGCTTATTCTGCTTCCCCAAAAAGATATGAGCCACAGGTGCCACTACAAGTTCTAGTTATATGGACCTTAGATAGAATCAAAAGCAACCTATGGCAATCCAGACCATTAATGTGGGTACATTTATCACACTGTACACTAGGGCAGCTTACTTCTAAATTCAACATTTCCTTCATAATCACCTGTAAAGCATGCACATTGGCAAAAAGAATACTAGTGCGAGTGTCTGATAAAATTGTCCTCCTCTTTTCTATTCAGAATATGCAATCCTTATGGGGAGACTCCCTTGTTTTCCAGCTTATGATGACAGACATATATTAAATAAACAATTCCCTTAAGACAAGATGGTCTTGGCTCTTCTGTCCCTGGAAATAGTATAATATCATATGATACAGGCCCTCTCATAAGCATTGCTAGCATTTACTGATGCTAACAAAAGGAATTATGGGACAATTATAATAACAAAATATAACAAAGATAGAGTCTATAGATAACCTACCTAATCTTGGCTCTGTCCAGCTTGGGGAGTTATTGGCTATCCTCACAGTTTTAGAATTAATACAACAAGAACAAGTTAAAAATTTCCCTGACAGCTGTTACACCACTCAGGCATGCAAAATAATTTCTACATCTGAAGCTCCTGGAGCCTATGTCATTACCTCTGTGCCATCTCATCCACTGCCCCCTAGGGCAGAGATAGGTAGTGGGGTCCAACTACAACCAAGTATGTGGTCAGTTTTCGAGATGGTTCCATGAGGTGCTGAGAATGTATATTCTGTTGTGCTTGTGTGAAATTTTCTCTAAATGCCTAGTAAGTTCACTTGAGTCATGACATTAGTTAATTCTCTTATTTCTCTGTTAAGTTTTGCCTGGCAGATCTGTCCATTGATGAGAGTACAGTGTTGAAGTCTCCAATTATTAGTGTGTGGGGGCTGATGTGTGATTTAATCTTTAGTAATGTTTCTTTTATGTATGTGGGTGCTTTTATATTTGGGGCATAGATGTTCAGAATTGATACTTTATCTAGATCATTTTTTTACTGTAATGAGTATGAAGTGTCCTTCTCCATCTCCTTTGATTGACTTTAGCTTGAAGTCTATTTTGCTAGATATTATGATAGCCATACATGCTTACTTCTTATGTCCATCTTTTCCCAATCCTATATTGAGGTAGTTCTTGTCTTTGAGGTAGAGGTACATTTCTTGTATGGAGCAGAAGGATGGATCTTGTTTTTTTTTTATCAATTCTGTTAACCTGTCTTTTTAAACGTGAATTGGGTCCATTGATATTAAGAGATATTAGTGACCACTGATTATTTATTCCTTTTATTTTTCAGTAGTAGTGTTTTTGTGTTTCTATTCTCTGGAGTTTGCTAGTATGAGGTGTAAGGTTACTTGTTGCCTGTGTTTCCATGGAAGCAGCTTATTTCTTTGGGTTGGTGTTTTCCTTCTAGTACTTTCTGCAACACTGGATTTGTAAATAGGTAATGTTTAGATTTGGTTTTGTTATGTAATATCTTATTTTCTCCATCTATGGTAATTGAAAGCTTTGCTGGGTATAGTAGTCTTGGCTTGCATCCACGACCTCTTAGTGTCTGAAGCATATCCATCCAGGACCTTCTGGCTTTCAGAGTTTCCGTTGAGAAGTCAGGTGTGATTCTGATGGGTCTGTCTTTATATATTACTTTGCCTTTTTTATTTGCAGCTCTTAATATTTTTTATAGTGTATGTTTAGTGTTTTGGTTATTATATTATGAGGGGACGTTCTTTTCTGGTCTAGTCTAGTAGTTGTTCTGTAAGCTTCTTGTAACTTCATAGGTGTATCTTTCTTTAAGTGGAAAAGTTTTTTTTTATTATTTTGTTCAATATATTTTCTGTTCCTTTGAGTTGAACTTTTCCTTCTTCTATCTTCTATCCCTTAGATTTAGATTTAATCTTTTCATCATGTCCCAGATTTCCTGGATGTTTTGTGTTAAGGATTTCTTGGATTTAATGTTTTCTTTGACCAATGCATCTAATTCCTCAATCATATCTTCAACTCCTGAGAATCTTTCTTTCATCTCCTGTAATCTGTTGGTTATACTTACATCTGCAGTTCCTGTTTTTTTTTTACCCAGATTTTCCAATTCTAGAATTTTGTCTGTTTGTATTTTCTTCATTGCCTTTATTTCAATTTTCAAGTCTTGAGCTGTTTGCTTCACCTGTTTGATTGTTTTTCTTTGGGTTTCTTTAAGAGATTTACTGATTTCTTTGTTTGTCTTTTCCTCCATTTCTTTAAGGGAATTTTTCATTTCTTCTCTCAGGATCTCTAATGTCTTCATAAAGTTATATTGAAGGTTGTTTTCTTCTGCTTCTTCTGGGTTACAATGTACAGGTCTTCCTGTTGCAGGACTGCTAGGTTCTGGTGGTACCAATATTGGTCTTTATGTTGTTGCATGTGTTCTTATACACTGCCATCTGCCCATCTTTTCTTTTAGTGGTTTCAGTTGGGGCCTGTGCTTCAGGGGGTCCCTCTTCCACGAATTGGTGAAGGTGGGACCTGTGGCTTAGGTGGTTTCTCTTCCTCCAGGTGAAGTCAGGTCCCTGCCTCTAGTGGATACTGATAAGACTCTGGAAATTCTCTCCAGGGACAGTGGGGTAATAGGGTGTTCAACTACAGGCAGGAGCTTAGAGAGCTGAACCTCTAAATGAGGACCCAGATACTTACCTCTCCAAGGTAAGTTCGGGGTTTCTGGGAATTGGTTCATAGGGATGAGGGGATGGGGTGTCCCTCCCCACAAAAATGTCTAGAGAGCTGTCCCCATTTATTTTTTTTATTAATTATTAATATATAAGTGTATTATTATCAGACTTAGTGACTGATATCATGTTATAAAATATTTTAATTTTTACATGGTATTTACAGTGACACTTATGGAAGAGAAGTATGCTTGTTTGTTGTGTTTTCTTTTTGAAAACTTACAATAATGTCTTTGAGTTGTCCAAAAAGTGCCAAGGATAGCCTATTTCTTAATCCATAAACTAAGTTTCACTGTTGCCAATAAGCTTGCAAATATTGCATAATTTTTGTATTTAAAAACACAAAGATTAATTGGTGATTTAGAAAAGATGCTAAAGCTTTTTTAACTTTTATTCTATTTAAACTGATTTTTATCATTGAGAAAATGCCAGGTACAGTTAATTTTCACTACTGAGAACCACAATTTACACAATAAAATACTCTGGTCAATTTTATTGTTTCTGGTGCAATTTGCCTAAAAAGTATTATTTCCTAACTAAAATGCAGTGTGAGGGTTCCTAAGAGAGTAACTCACTTTGGTACTGAGAAGGGAGCATGCTTAGAGTTAAAATTTCTTTGACCTATTTCTTCTTCCTAGCTCTTGTTTCTCTTTCTTCCTCGAGGCAAGTCAAAGAACCAAAATTCCTCTTCCCAAAGGCATTTCACAGAAATTGTAATTTCTCTGTGAAAAATGTAACATAAAACCAACAGTGACTATTTGTTATCTCTTCCCTGGAAAAGCACCATTCTTTCTGGGTCCCACTCCATGACCAGTAAAAGGAATTTCACTCAGAGAAGGCAAGAAATCTCAAACAAACCCAGGTTCTTTCATAGTCCAATATTATGAGATAATCCTATTTTGACCAATTACTTTCCACTTGACCATCCATTCTTGGAAAATGAACTCAAAATTTCCCTGGGTTTAATGTTTGGGCTTCCTGATTAACTTGTCTTTTAGAATGTGCTGTCCACATACTTACAATGAATAAGGAGAGGGATCTTATGACTACAGTAACCATATTTATATTAAAATATTATTTTATTAGGCAATCAAAACAGCTGCGCAAAATATTCCAATATATTTTGTCTAAATTATCTTACTCAATATTTCATTTCATAGGCTGACAAGATAGCTCAATAGGTAATGTACTTTTCCTACATTTATAAGAACCTGGGATTGATTCCCATACCAGAAGACAAATTATAAAACAGTCAGGTGTAGCATCATACACTAGTAATCCAAGTTCTGAGGAGGTGAAGAAAGGCAGATACCTGACCAATATTCTAGTCTACTCAGATAGTTCAAGGTCAATGAAAGTCTCTGTTTCAAAAAACAAGATAGACAGCACTGAGGCACAATACCCACTTACATCTACACACACACACACACACACACACACCTACACACACTTTCAGTTTATGTTACACAAGCCAGCTTAGAGGTATAGTTCCCATTTGCATGGACTAATTTATATTTCCATTGATTACAAAACTTTTGACTGTGAATGACTAGTATCTCTGCTTTTTTGTTATTTTTGAAATCATTAACTTATCAGTTGTCAAACATAAGAACTCACTGAATACAAAGTCCTACACAAATCCTATAGAATTTAAAACCAGTAAGCAATTATTAGCTTGAGAAACTCATAATACAGTAAAATGTATTTTCATTATAATTATCAGTTATACAAGTATCAGTGGATTGCACATTTCTAATAATTAGATCTCTGTGCTGCTTTTTATTTCTTTGTTTCTTTTCTATAATTGAAATTATTGCATTTTTATGCATTTCTCCTATTTTTGTACTCTAATGAACCTTTTTCCATCAGCTCTTTACCTTACCACAGACAATAATCTTATCCCTAGCAACAATTCAATTTTAATATGGTGCAGGTTCCAGATTTTGCCTAAATGTTGATGGTCTGTTGTTAATCATGGCTTATTTTCTAACTCCAGTTAACCAGTTAATCTATTATCTCAGTAAAACAAAGGTTTCACTCCCACAGAATCCTAATTCAAATATATCACATGAATAGCCCCAATGCTCTTTGAATAATCTTTAAACTTCTCTCTGAATTTTATAATTCAGGCGTTCTTCTCAATTTTAATCTTTGAAGCTATCACAGCCCATCAATATCTCAATCCTCAACAGTTTACCTAGCTTCTAGTTCCAACATAATCCTCCTGAAATACAAGCTGGTCAGGTCTGTAGCAGCAATGACTACCCAGCAGTGCCAATCTTTGTCCTAATTTGCTTTTCTGTTACTGTGAAAAAAAATACTGACCAAAGGCTCCTTGGGAAGAAGAGGGTTTTTTTTTTGTTTTGTTTTGTTTCGTTTTGTTTGGGCTTATATTTTTACTTCACAGCAAGCTTCAGCTACCATTCTTATAGATGGTAAGCACACTTGCCCAGAAATTCCAGCACCAACTGTACATAGGCATCTCCTCCATCAATCATTAATTAATAAAATTCCTCACAGACTTGACTATAGGCCAGTCTAATTGAGACAATTCTTTAACAGAAGTGTCTCCTCCCAGGTGATTCTCATTGTGTCAAGTTTGTGGAGCATTACAATTCGACTCTCAACCATCACAGAAACCTTTTCTTGTCTTTTGATTAGAATGGATTTAAGAGAACTGTTATTTGACAGATTGTGTTATTATCAATATCTACACTAAAATTTTGATATTGTCCTGCTAATATTTGTAGCTCTTTTAGTTTACTATAAGATGCTATTTTAAAAAAGATTAGAATTTGTCTAAGAGATATTTGACATTTGCAATGAGTTCTTGGATTTGAAAAATTTGATAAGACAGATTTAGATTTTGATACTATTAGGAAACACCCCAGACCACTTCAAAAGGACTTTCCTACTCCTGGTGGTCTTCCACTCCTTTAATTAGGAAATACTGTTGTCATAGGGGTATATATATATTGCAAAGCATTATCCATTTGAACATGATTATCTTATTATTGGTAAACTCTCCTGACAAAATTTGGCTCAGAGGCACAAAACAACTAGAGATGCTTTTCTCCTTGACCTTTTGCTTACACAGGTCAGCAGTCAGAGACAGGTGTAATTCTTCCCTAACAGGGTGCCTAAGACATGAGCATATATGATCGGAATGCACATGCCAAAAAGAGGTTAAGTCTGAAAAATGCAAAAGTGTTCACCCAAAGCAGACATGATCTTATGTCCTGTAGCATAATCCAAGGCTCTATTAAAATTAATAAAAAGGGAGGAAATTTGGAGGTCCAAAAATGTGAACCTATTTCCACCTTATCTGAAAGTCAGAAAGTTTTTAACTTGTTCAAATTTGTTGACAACAAGTGTGGCTACACATCCTGTCCTAGATTGTGGTTACTTGACCCTTTTGACATGAAGATGGACCATACAGGTGCATTCACTCCTGCCTGAACAATGGTCAGGATATTCAAGCATAATTCTGCTCCTTCTTTTGAATTAGGGAGTGATTGCCTTCAGGATAGTTAGTCTAGGTTGGGTTCACTGCCTAAACAACAGACTGCTTTTCTTATGGATTAATGGCTTTGTGGCTGAAAGTACTGAAGCAAATAACTGTTCTAGTTGTCTTGGTATCTTGTTAAAGCAGTATTTTGTCTTCTTCCCCTCGTGGTATTGGTGTATGAAAGTGTATAGAAAATTAAACCTGAACAAATTTCAGTATTCACTTGAACTCCCTCCCAATACTATCCTATATTTTCTGTTTTATTATTTTCACTCATGTCTTCATAGCTTTTACAGACTTTTCTCATTCCCATCCCCCTACCCTGGTAAGTGGTACCTTTGTTGAAGCGGGTCTCCAACACAAATTGATTAATGCTGACCAGTACAATGCAAATAGAAATATTTCATTTAAAATAGAATATATTTTAAATAACCATTGTAATGAAGCTAGTGTTTCTGTGTTCTAGGACAAAAGTTAAATTTCATAGTCAATAGATGAGTGTTTTAAACATATGTATGATTTCATATTAGTATAAATTTTACCTCACAATATTGTCCTATTTTGGATAATAAATTACTTAAACTATTCATGCTATACATTAAGCAAAGGAAAGACTTTATTTGGCCATTTGCTTACTTTATATGGCTATTTCCTTGTAATTCCTTTTTGAAAGATTTTGATACTATTGTATTATTATAAAAGTATCTTCCTTTGCCCATTATAAAAATTTGATTGTGAATATTAAACAGTGAATAATTCAGACAAAGTTTTTGCTCTTGTTGAATTTTGTGTCTGAAATACACAAAACATATATTTATGATTTACTTATATATGTGCATAAATATATAGCAATATTTAATTGACAGTTGTGAGATATACACTCAAAGAAGCAGCATAGTAGGAAACATACAATAAAGATTTAGATATAAAGTAAATTAACTCTTCCAAACTACACTTTTCATATTTTAAAACCAATATGATAAACAGATTTGATCTATGTTTCTTTCTGTTATTTCATGCCAATTCAGCTAATTATAAACAAATAACTTCCAACTTTTTGGTAAAATTACCCATTTTATTAATCTGTGTATCACCCTGTGATTGTGGTCTACCGACAAGTTTCCTTCCAGTGTACAGCATCTGTCTCCTGCAGTGGCTATGTAGCTTATCCTTGACTCCACTCACTCTCTCCTCCTCTGTCTGTTTGGAATTTCTGCCTTGCCCTATTCTGCCAACCCACTGGCTGAAACAGCTTTATTAATTAACCAATTAAAGCAACACATATACAGAATGACTTCCCACACCATATAATGCCAATCAACTTAATACAAGTAAACAGACCCACTGCATTGGCAGAGTTGGTCGAGATAATGAGTATTTGTTCCCTGGGCTCTGTTACTGTAAATAAAAAGCTAGCTTTCCAAAAAGCTGCTTTGAGCATCTAAAGGTTTTAAACTTGAAATATTTCTATTATGTGTCTCCATGCAATTACAGGTTTATTATCATCATTGCAGTATTAAGTAGTTGTACAATTCTTTTTATTCCTTGGGGTATTTTATTTTATTTATGTCCTTGTAAAATATGCTATACTATTTTGATCTTTTGACTCTTTTGAGAAAGACTGGAGCACAGAAACTTAATAAAATGTATTATTACATATCCTTCATGGTGAATTTCCAGATAAAAGACCAAGACTGTGTGCACATTTTAAGTTTTAGGATGTTAAGTGATCAGACTGCAGTCAATATGTTTGCAATAACATTGGAGTTGGACTTCAAATACTTTTATGTTACAGGGAAAGCCCCTTTGTTCTTCCCAGCCATCCAGCTAGATTAGCCCCTGAAATAACCACACAGAAACTATATTCATTAAAACACTGCTTGGCCCATTAGCTCTAGCTTCTTATTGGCTAACTCTTACATCTTAATTTAACCCATTTCTATTATTCTGTGTATCACCACGTGGCTGTGGCCTACCGGGAAAAAATTGGCATGTCTGTCTCTGGCAGCTCCATGGTGGCTCTCCCTGACTCTGCTCTTCTTCCCAGCATTCAGTTCTGTCTTCTCCACCTACCTAGGTTCTGCCCTATCAGGTACAAAGCAGTTTCTTTATTCATTAACCAATGAAAGCAACACATGAACAAAATAACCTCCTATACTTTTAATTCATAGTATTTTTCCTTTTGTGAGTTAACATTCATCAACAATGTCACTTTTCCTCATTAACACCTAAAACAATGTCCAAGCCTGTCTCACTTTGAGTAGCTGATGAGTCTAATAATTAAGGATTTCAAGGACCTTGGGTAAGTAAGGGAAATCTCAGTTGATGTAAGTTTGATTAGGAATCTGAAGAGAAGTTTGGATTAGACATGGATCTGACAATTCTTTACACAGTTTTTAATTTGACTCTATTCTCTGCTAAGAGCTTACTTGTTCTCTTTCTTAGATAATCAGACATATATGTTCATATACTGGTATATGTTCATATACCAGTGAACATTTATTGTCTGGCTTTAATCCTAATGCTTTTGAAGGGCTAGAACATAAAGATAGATAGTACACTGGATAATGCTAATATGGTGATAATTTTTCAAAATCAAGAAAGGGATACATTCATAGACTAGCCATTGATCCATTTATACTTTCATTTACTGGTGGTGACTACTGACACACTGAGAATCAAGGTGCAGAGATTTGCTGATGATCAAGAATGCAGGTCTATGTCAGCTTCCAATAGGTAAGCTGATGTCCTGCAAGCTGGAGCACACAGATTTGATTCCTCTCTTAGTTATTAAAGACCCTCACCCACTGGGTGCAGATCCAAGAGGGAGAAGCCTCGCAACTGAATTAACCAGTCCACCAGATGCAAGAAGCAAGAGGGTTTATTAACTATTACATAACCGGGTGTCTCCAAAGAGGCATAGCGCACTGAGCAGCAATTCCAACAAATTCTTATAGGCAAAAACCACAACGTTAGCATACTGGGTATGAGGCACAAAATGATTGGACACAATATTTTATCTCACATTGGCATATTGGGTCAGTCCTAGGCCACAGTTGTCTGTTCCATCAAATTTCCCAGAAATACCATAAAGACATTGGCATCGACCATGAACTCTTAGTTTTGGCACCAGGTGTTTCCTGACTGGTGGGCCGAACAGGGTACTGTGCTCAGGGAGCAAGTAGCAGTTAGAGTTATTTTGCAAGTTTTGCAAGTTTTGTACTCTTCCACTGCTGATTATCATCTGTCTAGGGCATATGCTTAAAGCAATTGCAAGAAGGCTTTTTGAGTTGGGGTCTTACAGTTACAAGGCAGATAAATTCTGGCATCCTTGTCTACTGTTGTTTTACACCACCTATTTTACATGCTGTCCCCAGACTACCATAGTTTCTAGTCTCCATCTATTGACTGGGCTAAACTCTAAGTTCCTAATGCATTTGCTGCATGATAGTGGTTCATAATCTATGGATTCCAGTAAACTTCAATTTGTCTCACTTCTCTGAGTTTATACAGTGCAGATTCATATTATGTTCCTGTGAACTTGCCAAAGAGCCCTAAGCCACATATTCATAGACACTGCCCTCTCCATTCACTGTTTTCATCTCAGTGTTCCTTCTGATGTCTACGATAATACTACTAATAGAGATTGGAGTATAGGATACAAATACGGGCACAGGAATTGAAAGGCTATAGCAGGCCCAAGCATAACAAACACAGGCCTGAGCATGGCCCACAAGGTGCTGGCAGGTTTTTTTTGCCATTTGCCCTTCACCCTATTCCATCTACCTTGCTAAAGTGTTATATTACACTCCTACTGGCAAGGAAGGTCCATTCGCTTATTTGGTCACTTCTTCTGTCAAAGTACTGAAGATAAGGAATCAAAAGCCCCCTTTGGTTACCTTATTAACAAGCCTCATCAAAACAACTGATCCTAAGACAGGTTACCCCCATTCTCTTTATAAACTGTCATTTGCCCTGTGGCCACATCTGCCCCCTCTCTATCCAGAGGTAGTCCTTTGTCCCTGCCAGGCAAATCCTCCTTCCCACCCTCCTTTGTTACCATGCTTTTCTCCCTCATCCTCTATATCCTGTCTTTGTCTCATATTCCATGAACTTTGTCCTCTAGGGCAAATAAATTTCTTTTGTGCTCAAAACATGGTCTTGGTGTGTCCTAGGCCTCCCTTCTTTTCCATCCTAGGCTGCCCTTCATTTCAGGAATGTCAGTTCTCACACCAGTTTCCTCTAGAAGACTAGTTTTTTATTTTGCTTTTCATATTGACTCTTGAAGAATTCAATTATACTTATTACATTTTTTCCTAACACAAAATTTTAAAGAAAAAGAAATATATTGCCTCAAAAAATTATCTACAGAAGTCTTATGAATTGAAAAAGGTATAACCCCTTGAGGAATACATTTCAAATTATATCTTTAAAAATATGAATGCCAGATACAGAAAACCATGAAATTGAATGCCCAATCTGGTACAACAGCACCCTCCCTGGTATATACTTTACACTGTATGACTAATTAAAGTATAAATGCTTTTCAACCCTAATGACTTAAAACACATTTCACACTTATCTTTTTATCTCAGAAAACTTATATAGATCTTCTCAAGCTTCCAGCTGTTGTATTATAGGATAACTACAATAGTTTTTATCTAATAAAACCATGTAATTGCCACTCAAAATGATGCTAACTCTACATGATAGTATTCACTACGATAACACAATCTGTTTTGGAGCATCTAGAGGACTATGAATCCCAGGGAGATTAAGAAGCATGTAAATATCATAAGGTAATTTACAATAAAACCCTTAGGCATTTGAACCCAAACTTGCATTCTTAAATTAACCAATGCATTGCCATTTGGAAAATAATTTTAAAATCAGGAGAAAACAGGGCCTCTTACTGGGATTTAAGTGTGTGTAATTATGTGAAGATTTCCAATGGAATGACATCTGTTACTTTAGACCTCAGCAAAGGATGATGAAACTGCCCATGCTCAGGCGTTTATCTCTTATGAGTTGGAAAATAACTTCCTACATATAGAAAATACATAATATTCTAATAACAGACATGTTGACCAAGATTTGACTAATACTGTCATACTGTCACTAAAAATAGCCATCTTCTATCTCCTTCATTCCTTCCACTGTCCCTTCTGCTCTCATCCTTTCTCCACATTTCTATGAAACTTGTTCGCATGCAAAGATAGACATTTAGTCATCTGTATGTGATAATTGCTAAGATTGATTGTTCTAAGTTTGTATGTTACAGTGAGTAATGAATCTTCATCAGAAAAATTTGACTCTCCTTATACTTATGCCTGGATAAATGAGTTAGAAAGAAAAATAAAGTCAATAGAGATGGTGGGAGTGAAACAAAGCTAGCCACTAGGGCTGAGTTTTAAGGAGAAAAACAATCAATCTGTTAGGAATGTTCTTTGGAAGTCTACAGCCTAAATGACCCCAATGAACCATGTTAATTCATCTGTCTTTTCTCATTTTCATTAATGGAAATAGGATCACTGAGTTATCTCTTATTTATAGAAAGAAAATCAGTATTTTTGATTTTAGCCATTCTGACAGGAGTAAGATGGTATCTCAGCATTGTTTTGATTTGCATTTCCCTGATCGCTAGGGAGGNTATATATTTTGGAGATCAGACCTTTGTCTGATGCAGGGTTGGTGAAGATCTTCTCCTTCTACAAAATTGACTACATTCTCAGTCATAAAGCAAGTCTTAAAAGATACAGTAAAATTGGAACAAGCCTCTGTATCTTGTCAGGTCACCATGGATTAAAGTTGGAGTTAAACAATAAAATGCACTACAGAATTACTACAAACTCCTTGAAATGTAACAACTCTCAACTTAAATCACCACTGAATCAAGGAAGAAATAAAGAAATAAATTAAAGGCTTCATAAAACTCAATGAAAGCAAATGCACAACATACCCAAACTCATGGGACACTATTAAAGTAGTACTAAAAGTAAAGTTCTTAGCATTAAGTGCCTTCATAAAGAATCTGGAGAAGTTTCATCCTAGCAACTTAACAGCAAACTTGAAAGCTCTACAACAAAAAGAAGTAAATACACCAAAGAGGAGTAGACAGCAGGAAATTACTGTGGGATGAAATCTATAAAATAGAAACAACAAGAACAATACAAAGAAATAATGAAACAAAGAATTGTGGTGGGTTTTTTTTGAGAAAATCAACATGATAAACAATTCCTTATCCAAACTAACCAAAAGGTAGAGAGAAACTATCCAAATTAACAAAATCAGAAATGAAAAGAAGGACATAACTCAGACACTGAGGAATTCCAAGGAATCATTAAGTCATACTTCAAAAGCATATATGCCACAAAATTGAAAAATCTAAGAGAAATGGATAAATTTCTTGAAAGATACCACAAACCAAAGCTAAACAAAGATAAACCTATTAAAACTGACCTATAACCCCAAAGGCAATAGAAGCAGTCATTAAAATTCTTCCAACCAAAAAAAGTCCAGAGCCAGATGGTTTTAGCACAGAATTCTACCAGACTTTCAAAAAGGAGTTAATACCTAAACATCTCAAATTATTCCATAAAATAGAATAGAATAGAAGGAACATTTCCAAATTCTTTTTAGCAGTTATCCTCCTACCTAAACCACACAAAGACTCAAAGAATTATAGACAAATTTTCCCTTATGAACATTGATGCAAACATGCACAGTAAAGTACTGCCAAACTGAATCTAAGAACACATCAAAAAGATAATCCACCAAGATAAAGCAAGTATACTTCATCCCAGAGATGCAGAGATGATTCATTGTACAATAATCTGCAAATGCAATGCTCCATATAAACAGTCTGAAAGAGCTGTTTGGGCACTGGGACCCAGTGGTGAGTTCAACCAGGCGGGACTTCCTTTGTTTCAATAGCCTGCCAGCAGGAAGGTAGACACTTTGTCTGCTAGGTCCCCTGGCCAGAAAGGGGCCCTGATCCTGTAACAGAAGTACCATCAGAGGGGTGAGTGAGTTCCTAACCTGGGGAAACTGAGCACAGACATTCCCCAAGCCTCTAAACTTCCTGCTCATTCTGCACGGGCTCTTAACACTGACTACTGCCCATAGCTTCCCACCCCATCCCAGCTTGCTTTCAGGCACCTCCTCCCTTCCCTGCCATAGATCCCCCAGCTCAGCCTGTTTGGGTGCTGGGAACGGGTGGTGAGTTC
>LOEQ01011616.1:0-21256 GCA_001685075.1 Bramus lutescens
CACACACACACACACACACACACACACACACACATATATATATATATATATCAATATACAAAAACTTTGGGTGACTGTCCAGGCAGCGAGGTGTCTCTGTCAATTCTATAGGTTTGGAAGTTGCTTACAATGCACTTCTTGTTTACTTGGCTAATATTATATCCTTTTGAAGTCTTTGATAGAGCTGAAGAATAGAGTTATAGTTTTCTTTAGTTATGATAGAAGATAAAGTAGATATAAATATTGTAGCTGCAATTCTTGCTTGATACCTGTCTTCCTGTTTTTTTATTGATTTTTATTGAGCTCTACATTTTTCTCTGCTCCCCCCTTCCTCTCCCCTCTCCTTTGACCCTTTTCCAAGGTACCCATGCTCCCAATTTACTCAGGAGATCTTGTCCTTTTCTACTTCCCATGTAGAATAGATCTATGTATGTCTCTTTCTTGGGGTCCTCATTATTGTCTAGGTTCTCTGGGATTGTAATTTGTGGGCTTGTTTTCTTTGCATTATGTTTAAAAACCATGTATGACCTGTTTTGTCATATGTAATTTTACTATGTTAAAGTTAAAACCTTCCTTTTTTTTTTAAACAGAAAAGGGAAGTACTTCTGTATATGTGTTGCTTTTATTGGTTAATGAATAAAGCTGTTTCACCAGTGGCTTAGCAGAATAGAGCTAGGCAGGAAAACTAAACTGAATGCAGGGAGATAGAAGGCAGATTTGAAGAGAAACCATGTAGCTGCTGCCAGAGAGAGATGTATGGGAACCTTGCTGGTAGGGCATGAGCCTCACCGTAAAATATAAAATAATGGAAATGGGTTCATTTAAGATGTAAGAGCTAGCTAGCAATACACTTAAGCTATTGGCCAAACAGTATTGCAAATAATATAGTTTCTGGGTAGTCATTTTGTGTTTTGGGCAGCTGGGAACTAACAAGCATCCTTCTACTATGTCTACCAACCACATTTTAAATGCAAACTCCATCTCCATTTTCATTCATTGTCAGTTTACATGACCATGACCATATTTTTGAACATTTATCATCACCCCAGCTCTCAGCTCTGCTCAAATTATCTAGTTATGAACCCAGTTTTTTTCACTTCTTCCTTTTCTCTTGCTCTTACACCTTTACCAGTGTATCCTGACAATGTGATTCATTAAATGCTATTGTTCTATGTCAATAATTCATTTGAATTTATATTTATCCACTGCTTACTGGAGGCCAGACTTTGCTGGCTCAGGTTACATATGGTATACTGTGACAGTGATCAGTGACACAGTAAGATTTCAAGCTGGGAAAAGGAAGTGTTCAGTGCTACTGAGTGTTGCTATTTGTCTGAACGCTCGTTAGAGAGTTCCATTGCAGACTGCTTTGCACTGGAATAAAGGCACTGACAGACATGGAGAATGCACACCATTGCAGTGAAATAGAAAATTCAGGGTTAAGTTCAGTGAGTAAGGAGGCCAACAGCATTTATTTGGGAGAGAATAGAATTTGTAATGTAATTAATAGTTTTATGGAAGTAAATATCATCTTATGTATGTGTTTGCATATTTTATCTTCATGTTTGGCGTCACTTATATCCTCCCTATAAATAACAAAGGATCCTTTTTGTTCTTTCTTCCTCAAGTTTCCCCCTACCTCCTACGTTAATAGCTTTGTGATTTTGATTCCACATTAATATTTTTAGCTTAGAAATGTTTGGACTTAACTGTTTTGCTATACATGTCTTCTAGCAGTATTTGTAGGATTAACTTTTTTTGAATAATGATTTGGCCAGACATAAAAAATAACTTATTCAGAAGATTGACAATATAAATTTAGTGTTATCTTGCAGATGAGAAATCTAATTAAAGTTGCCAGATTTAGAAATAATTACATAGGCTAGCCAGTTAGATTTAAATTTCAGAGAAACAAAGAATGTTTTTTTAAGACTTAGGTACATCATATACCATGTAATTTGGGAATGCTTATATTAAAGCATTATCCATTGTTTATCTGCTATTTAGGTATTAACCAGGCATCTTGTACTTTATGTGACATACTTAAATCTAATGTAACCTGATGATTATTCTTATGTTCCTCTTGATGTCTTTAAGATATATGTGCTTGAAGATGATAAGAATATGTGCTTATTCTTCAGATTTGAAAATGTGGCCACACTTGTTTGGTTGTGAGTATATTTATTTATGCCATCGTTATTAAATTAGTATGTTCTCAAAATGTAATAATTTTGTTTGTTTTCATTCCTTAGATTAAAATTAATCCTTTCTCTGGAAATTTCCTCCCATCGTCCCCTCTCTCCGTTTCTTCTGGAACTCCTGTTGGATGTTGAACTGTCTGAATATAGCTTCTATGACCTGTTCCTTCCTACTTACTTCTGTGTAATTGAGAAGATCTCATAAAGACTGACTTAATACTTTCATGCCTTGCCTCAGCATTTAGTTCCACATATTCTGCCTTTTACCTTATCATCAGCTTGTTTTCTGGGAATGGGGCTTCTCTGTTTCTCTTAAAGGATACCACTCTAAAAGACCATGGCTTCTTTGACCCAGACTCCTTCATTATCCTGTCTATAGCATCTTAACAGATTGATGTATCAACTAATCGCAATGGGGCAAAGGATGTCTCCACACATACTGTAGTTTCATTATCATTTATATCACCTCTGGCCTTGGCAGCCCCTGTGCTGTCCTGGACTGAACTGTGTCTCCTCAGATTCTTATCGTTAAGTCAGAACTCACAGTACTTCTAAATGTGACTATTCAAAAATCTTTTACATTTATATATTTATTTATTTGTTTAGTGTCCGTGTGTGTCTTCCTGCCTTCACATGCCTAGCATGTGTCATGGTGTGCCTGCGGAAGCCAGAGGACAGCTTGTAGAAGTCAGCTCTCTCCTACTACATAAGTCCTAAGAATCAAATTCACACATTCAGATTGAAGTCCCTAGCCTACTGAGTCATCTCACAGGCCCAAAATGTGAATGTTTTGGAGACAAGATCCTTAAAGTCATAGCTAAGGTAGCTAAGATTAAGGAGGTCATAAATTTGAGACCCTGTTCAATATGATGAGCTTTCCTATATTCCTATAATAATAACGAGATACACTAAGGATGTGCACAATGTGTTATGGACTGAATGTGCCGCACGTCCCAAGCCCCCATTATTCATACTGAAATGCTATACCCAACATGGAGTTATTAGCAGGTGAGGATGTTGTAAGCAACTAGGAGTAGATAAAATCATAAGTGTAGAGCTCTTCTGAATGGGATTATGGCCCATACAAGAGTCCTAAAACTGTGCTTTCCACTGTGAGCCATGCCGTATGAGGACATGATGTGTGTGCTCACTCTCTGGAAGGAGGACGGAGGCCCGCATTAGAACTCAGCATGTCCGGTGCCTGCACTTAACTGACACTCAATTATGGAACTGTGGGAAATGAGTGTTATTGTTTATAAGTTACCTGGTATATGATACTTTGTCATAAAGGCTGGCACTGACTAGGACACAATAAGAAAGCAGACACCTATTAGCCAGAGAGAAACCTCACTGCACCAGACGTACTGACACTTTCTCTCTTGACTTCCAGACTCCAGAACCATGAGAAAGTATATTTTATTTATTTAAGACATCCATCCTAAGGTGTTTTATGATGAAAACCCTGCAAGATGGATAAGGAATAGATTTAGTATGTGTCTCTCTCTGGATTTCTGGTCAACTATTACCATTTATTTTGTTCTTCTAATTTGGTTATGGATTTATTTTGTTAACAAAATGTATTTTGCTTATGGTTATTTCTGTCAAAGAACAAATAGGCACAAATGCTTATCCTGTTTCCTTTTGAAGATAAAATTCTTGCGAGAGAAACTCTCATGCACTCCCTTAATGGTATCATATTGAGCAAGAAAGGACATGAGCTCTCGTACACTTTCAGTCTTCCAAGATTTCACCTGTGTTGTAATCATTTTCTTCATATTCCAAGCACATCAATATGATTTGATATTCTGTTTTAAATGCCATCATGTTTTTAATGAAGTGTCTCTCCCTATTTTGCCTACTTGTTAAAGTTTATTCATCATTCAAGATGCTGCACAACCTCATCCCTTTGTATTTAAGCTTTTCTTGTCTTTTCAGCTGAAGTGCTAATACCGCCAGACTGTATCCTTTTCAGTATTTCTCTGTACTTGTTAAGACTATTGGATAGTTACTTACTTGAGGATGGAGAGCGATTGTTCCCTACTGAGTGACACCTGTCAATACTCAGAAGAATAGCTGCTTAATAAATGGATTAAAATTGAACAAGAGTCTGAAAAAGTGTCCATGAATCCTTGAGGTATTTTTTCAATTTTTAAATAATTTTACAGACTAGAAGCCTACCTCTTATCATTTATCTTAAACTTAGCAATTTAATTTGAATGACATTGATTCTATTTCACTGCCACTGATTAATATCTTTAAAGTGAAATTTGGCAGGAAAAAATTTTCAATTACTTAACCTCTTTTGTATTTATTAAAAATGTAAGTAAAATTTTACTTAAAACATAATTAAAATGTAGGTCAGTGTATCTTGAGTCTAATTTATTACAGCATGTAGGCAATTGCCCCAGGACATCCAACAGGAAGATATGGGCAGCTCTGTAGTCCAGCCTCTTTTCTCTGAAAAGAGCATGTATTCAAAGAGGGGAAACAATTATCTACAACTGAAACAGGTAATGAAGGTTTTGTTTTTTTTTTCTGTGTGCTGTAATTTTAATTTAAAGAGCATGTTTGAAAGGCTAAGAGACCCAGAGAGGCAGGTAGTTTCTTCTTCGTAGTTATAAAATCTGTCACATCTTAGAAATACTCCTCCATTGAGTGGCATTCACAATTTTTATTCTAAAGATTCCACATGCGTGGCATATTATGTAATGGACAGCACTTCAGAATAATCTAATGAAAGAAGAACCCTTTTCCATGCTAATAAACTTCGGATTCTGCTTGTTTCAAGAAAATGAATTCAGGCTTTGAACTGCTGAGGTCCACATAAATTCAGGTTATCCATACAGCCGTGCGGAAAATCTCCAAGATGAGTTCTTTATTAATAGCGAGAATGAGTGAGTCCGCCAGCCCGTTTAATGATCTGGCCCATAATTTGAATCCATTGAAAGTTGCCTGTTAGCACCTCTGGGAGGCGAGATCAAGCGTGACCTTGACTTGTGATAGCACATATTAAATCTGCCTGTAATCATGCCATGTTGTTTTTCGCATTCTGCTTGCAAGCAGACACCTCCGATGTCCTTATAATCATCACAAACACAAAGCCAACGGAGAAAGGGAAGAGGGTTTCTACTAACAAGTGTTATTTGCTTGGAAGGAGAAAGACACAATTCCCCTCCCTTATGAGATTGCTGGTGACGGTCTGTTATCATGATGAAGTTCACGCAGGCAGGTTTGTCAGCCTCTGTGGTGCATTTGAAACACATGCCTGTTCATTAGATTTGCCTATTTTTATTTTTAAATACAACTGTGATGTGATTTGAGGAAAACAAAAGTAGTTTCTCTACCTGTGCGTGATCTAGCTTTTAACTGCTGTTGGAAACTTGAGCTTGGAATGGTCTGTTTTCTCAGTAATAATCATCTCTAGTTTGGAACAGCTAAACTTGTTTTGAGATATGGGTATCTTCGCCATTGTTATACTTAAAAGAATAAAACTGATTTTATTTGTCTAAAGCAGAATTGTAAGATAGTCAGGTATTATGACATTGCTGCCTCCTTTCCTACCCTTACCTCACCATATTGGTGTAGGTAAATGGCATTAAACAGTACTACTTCAAAAAGCTAGTGACATCAAGGACACTAGCTTTTGTGTGTGTGTGTGTGTGTGTGTGTTTATATGTTTGCAAGTGGGCATATTTATGCAGGCACACATGCAGATTTATGCTGGTGTGATTATGGGTCAGAGGTCAACGTTATGTCTCTTTCTCGGTCCTCTGCCTTCTTTTATAAAACTTTTAAGAATTTTGTGCATAAGCCATCTGCTTGCACCATTTCCAGTCCCTCATGCAAGCAAGTGCATCAGTGCCCATGTGTGCGTGCACGGACACACACACACACATAACTTGCTGAGCCTATTTAGTGTTATTCATATGTACATGTGTATAAGGCTGACCACTTAGAGTTGTATATCATCTCTCAAGGGGCTTGTTCCTGGAGAAAACGGATTCTTTCTCTGTCAGCAACCATTGATTGCCTGTAGCTCTTCACGGGACATATGGCAGTGTGAAACTTTCCTTGTAAAACTATGTCGGCAACTTGACTGGTGTGATTATTATGCAGGTCTTGTTTAGGGAGCTATCTTGTTGAGATTTCATTGGTGCAGCATTCTTGTGTCCTTGTCATATTTAGAAGATATTATCCTGCAGCTGTTATCCTTGGGAGGCAGTACAGAGGATGTTGCAGAGAAAGAGGTAAGAAAGAGAGAAATAACACTAAGGGCTTTGAAAAAGCCATAAGAAAATATTTTATAAGCTTACATTAAACATATACACACATACATATATACATATATATACATATATGCAAATGTGTAGATGTAGTTATGCCACATGGGTAATAATTTCTCCTTCCCCAAGCTCCACAAGCAAACAAACAAACAACAACAACAATAAAATATCCAGTGCCACTCAAGGGATACCTCCCTTTGAGTTGTTGATTAGGTCCAAGTAATTCACAAAACAATACAGGCTATTAGTATTAGAGGACCTTTGGTGATTTCTAAGAACTTGAAGTTAAGACCCTGTTATGGAAGACACCACACACTTTGGACGCAGACTTGGAGGAATTGACCTGGAACTGACCTGGAAGTCTCCTCTCTGAGGACTAGTTCTGAACGTCTGGGAAGGGGCTAAGTAATCTTCTGGGAGAAAAATGAATCAATAGTCTTATCTTAGCTATCTATATAGCATATGAGCTACAACAATGCCTGCTTGACCAAAATATTCCCAGTGCTGCGACTGTGGCACTTATAACATAGGGGTAACCAACAGCAGTCTAATTGGACACCCGCTATGTAGGAGGAAATTCATTCTTGGTACAATAAATCTAACCAACTGTTCACAGACGGAGAGGTTATGGACCCTAGAAGAGAACATACCACTGCTGTTTTCTAAATCGTATGCAGTTTAATCACTGTATTCTAAATAAGTATAACCCACAGATAAATCTAACTTCCAACCCTTGTTATAGAAAACTATTTTAAGATATGTTATATTTGTTTATGTGGAGGAACATTTGTTTAATGGTGCAAAGATGTGTTGCGTTCTTTTACATTAAATTTGTTTAACTCTGTGAAGCTGTGATACTTCACCTGTTGAAAAAATCTGATGGTCTAAAGAAGAGCTAAATGGTCAGTAGTGAGGAAGGAAACAAGAGAGGTGGGACTGGCAGACAGAGAGAATAAATAGAAAGAGAAATCTGGAAGGGGAGAAGGAGGAACAAGAACAAGAGAGGACACTAGGGAGGAGCCACACAGTCACACAGCCAGCCATAGAGTAAGAGTGGAAGTAAGGCATAGAGAAACAAGGGAAGATAAAAGCCCAGAAGCAAAAGGTAGGTGGGGTAAGTTAAGAAAAGCTAATAAGAAATAAGCCAAGCTAAGGCCAGGCATTCATAAGAAAGTATAAGCCTCCGTGTGTATTTATTTGTGAGCTAGGTGGTGTCCCCCAAAAGAGTAAAAAGAATAAAAGAGCAACGTTGTTGTAACGTGGGGCTAGAGGAAAAGAAAATCCGACGACAAAGCGTCACAATAGAAGGTCCATTTTGAAGTAGGGAGAGTCTACTTCAGACATTCCCAATTGGTCAAAAAGACAGAGAATACATGACTGTGGTGTGTCCAGTCCCAGCTGGAAATGCCATAGAAGAGTATCATAGATGAGTTATTACATTTTAATTAAAATAACCAGGAGTACACATCTTTTTTTTTTGGATATAGTCTTTCATTTTCCTAGACTAGCTGACCAGCAAGGCCAAGGGACCTTGTCTTTGCCTTCTCAGTGCCCTTTTTAAAAGTGTGGGTGTTAGATATTCACACCTAAGTCATGCCATTCATCCTTATGTTGCAAGCATTTGACAAAAGAGCCCTTTCACCAGCCATGGTACTAGCTTGTTTATTTGTTTTCTTAAATTAATCCCTCCTACTTAATTGAAATGTTGTATTATTTGGTCAGTATATCTTTTTGTAAATGTGATCACTTGGTTTTCATCTTTCTGTACCTGACTCATCTTCCTTAATGTTCTAAGGATCTATTCACATTGTCACAGATTTTTTCATTTAAAAACTGAACCATATTTCATTGTACACACACACACACACACACACACACCACATTTTGTACATCCATTCATCAGTTGACAAACATTTAAGTGAATTCACCATCTTGGCTATTGTGAATAATGCTGCAAGTGACATGGAATGAAAATGTCTCTTTGGTAGCCCATTTTCATTTCTCTCAGATACAGGCTTATAGTGGGGTTACTGAATCATATGGTATTATTATATTAAAATTCAGTCTGTTGTAACTATACTTACTTACAGTCTGACTTTCATTATGGAAGGGTTTACTTTTAATCCACATTTTCCCTAATATTTATTTCCTTTTGTCTGATCATATTCTGAATCTTCCTGTAATTTTCCCAGTTTTTCTTATTTTTGATATCATAATGAAATTGTGTAATTTTCTCTTTTCTTTCCTCACTGCAAAAGCTTCCATATAACTATGCAGACTCTAATTCAAATTCTTTTGTCTTTTTAGTCATTAATTATTGTTCATGCATATGTCTATATTTGCATACATATATTTCTAAATATAACTTGCTGAGTCCATATAATATTACTTTGTATGTATGTTTTCAAGACTGACAATTTGGTATTCCTTAGTTGCCTGTAATTCGTTGTGTAGGGCTAAGACCTCATCTTCTTTGGAGTATCTTTTGGTGCTGTCTTTTTTCAGTTCATGCTTGGGGAGTCATGTTGTTGAGACTTCATGGGTATAGCTTCTGAGATTACTAGGAGACATAGTCTCATAGCAAACTCTCTGACCTTTTATCTCTTACAGTCTTTCTGTCCCCTCTTCTGTAATGTTCTTAGAGCCTTTGATGTGGCTGTGTTTTGTAGATGCATTCATTAGGACAGGGCTCTGCAACTCTACATCTTGTTTGGTCATGGTTTTCTAAAATGATCTCCATCTGTTGCAAAGAGAAGTTTCCTTGATAATGGGTGAAGACTATATCTGTGGTATAAGGACAAATGCTTAGGGTTTTTGTCCCTAATGGGATTAGGTATTGTACTGGTTTGGTAAAAGGCAGTTGTAGGGTTCTCCTCCAAGATCTGACTTCCCTAGCTCTGAAGAGTTGACCAGGTTTCTAATATCAAGCACAAAGTCTTCTTGTTGGGTGGTTCTTAAGTCCAATTAGAACTTCCTGTAAAGTCACTGGTGTTGAGCCATAGTAGAAGGTTGAAGAAGTTGGCAGCTGATGTCAGATGGAGAGGGAAGCAGCAACCATAGATTCACTTGGTCAGGCTTGGAGGTGCACTTGGATTTTCCTGGAACCTCTTTGTAGTATTGGAAGGGGCCACCCACTGTGAGTGTGAATTTCTTTCTTTGCTTAATTTCCAAGAATGTCCTCATCCACACATCTCTCCTTGGTGGTTCTAAACTCAATCAAGATGACAACATCAAACTCAAATCTCTCTTCAGACTCACAAATATTTCCCCCCATTCCAGTGGTTGCCTTTCTCCTCTGCGGTTGACTTTGCTGTGTAAAACCTTTTCATGTGATGTAATTCCGTTTTTTTCTTTCATTACCTTTACTTTTTGTTTCATATGTAAAAACCCATTGTTCAGAATAATGCATGAGGTTTTCTTCCAGTAATATTACAATTTCATTTCTACTTTTAAGTTGTTCTTGCATTTGGAATCGAGTTTTCTATGCAATATGGTAAAAAAAGGCTTAATTCTTTGCATGGGAACATCAATTTTATAGGCACCATTTATTGAAGATATTGTTCTTTCTCCATAATGTGTTCTTAGAATCTTTGTCAATCACTATATGGCTATCAATACAAGGATTTACCTCTGAATTTTACTATTAATTTTAAAGTAAAGTAAATTTGAATTTCCCAGAGATGTTGTAAGAAAGCAGCATAAACTAGGTAGCTCAGAACAAGATAAAAAAATCAAGGCTTCATCAGGGCTTGATTGCCTCTGAAACTCAGGAAATCCTTTGTTCTCTCTTCAACAACAGATTACCTCCCTAGCAGGGCCTTGGATTTAATAACTACTGAACAAGAGGGAACTTGTCTCATACTGGGGGAAGAATGTTGCTTTTATGTTAATGAGTCTGGGCTGGCAGAACAAAACTACAAGTATTCAAATACCTTTGTTGGGACCTGCCTGCCTGTTATGGCGCCCCCTCATGCTCCCTATACACCCACACTTTGGTATTCAAATGCTTTGGCTCCTTCCCCTCCTTGGCCCTATCTCAGTTATTGAGACCCTCCTTGTCCTAGCCCTCTGCCTTACTCAATTCTTACAGTGACAGATAAACAACATCACCAGGATTGTCACTAATCAGGTCCTAATCCAGCACCAGACCCTCCTGCAAATAGAGATGGATGATACCTTCCATATATATATATACAGAGGGCCAGAGTGGGAGCTGTGGGGGTAGCTGTGGAGGCTGGCTGGAAGCTAAGGAGGGGTCAAAGCATGCCTAAAACCCAGGTTTTTCTCAACCTGAGAGAGCAAGTGTTTGGCTATGTGTGTCCCTTCCTGCCCCACACCTCTTTGTCCAGGTGCCAATGGACCCACCATATAGCAACGGATGATAAGCTCATGTGTCTTCAAAGCTACAGAGACTGCTTGTTGCTTATCTGACCACTGAATCATCCAGGGCTGAACTTCCTATTACCTTAGAAAGTTCCTTCCCCTGTCTCTTTTTACCCATGAGTATGAAAATAAAGTGCCTCCCAATGTTCTTGCCGCAGCCAAAGACATCCACCGTATGGACGCAAGTGTTCACTCCTCCTGGAGTATAACTACCTCTTGCCCCCTTCGAATAAATGAGCTGTCCACTGACATAGCCTCCCAAGTGTCTCTTTCCCCTGTTGTGCTCCACCCAGGCTCCATCCATTTTACCCTCTCCACCATGCCTGGACGAAGCGGGGCTCACTATAGCAGCATTTAACATTTATTTGTCATGTGAAATATTTTAACAGGTTTTTCAATTTCAGTCATAGGAATTTTTTTTGATAATGGCTTTGCGACAAGATAACAGATAGTACTGTAGATACAAAATGATTTTCCATAAAGTATTTCATAATGTGAATCTAACAAAGATATCAAAAAGAAAATGTACATTAAGGATGGCAGCTTTAGACAAACTTGAAGTTTAGACGTGATCAGAGGTGTAAAAAGAATGTGACAGTTCATTGTGGCAGGTACTAGGGTTTTTATTCTTTGACTTTCTGTTATTTTTTCCATTGCTTTATACTGTCATAGTGATTTAATTTTATCAACTATTTTCAGTTTCTTTTATTCAGAGTCAGTTCGCACTTAGAAAAGGTATAATGTGAGCTATCATGTGTACTTTGCATATTTGTTGAAGTTTTTTGGAAATTTCCATATTTTAAGGACTTTCAACTTCATGACTTGAAATTTCCAACCTATTTGAAATGTCATAAAGCACTTAATACTTTTAATACATTCCCAAGTTTATGATTCATGAGTCTAAACTTTACAACTTCAGTTCCATGTTAGTAAACACCGAAGTGAGTTATTCGAAAATAATAGGATTTGGCTGGCACCTGAGACATTCCATAATGGTCCCAATAATTTTCACACAGATGGTGTTCAATATTGCCATCATTTTCAAATGTGTAGAGTAGAAAAGGAAGTATTAGAGGTCAAATAAAATCAAATAAGAATAGTTCTCTTATTGATGACTGATGCTGCCAAGTCAGTATTACAGAAAGAATAAATTCCCTTTGAGGGCAACACACAGAGAGCTCATGGCAAAAGGAGGTAGGGCTGGAGCTCAATGTGATTCAATGAACAGATATTTTAGATGAGTGTGAAGTAGTCCTCTCAGTGTGAAAAAACATAACCATATAGGTTTCCCCCCTAGGTTAACTGGAGACTCTGAAGTATGATCTTATTCAGTTCTAGACCCTGTGTCAGGCCTGCTAAATATCTGCTTAACTTAATTTATTAAACTTTATTGAAACAGTCATATATATTCTTTAATCATGCCTAACCATTGTGTGTATGTATGGACAAAACAACAGCAAACTGAATTTTTGTTTACATATTTCTTTAATATTTACTGTCCTTTATGAAATAAATGTGCATCATGTTTTTGATGCATTTTTGAAAACATCATAACTAATAAGAATTTAGACATAATTTCCAAGTTAATTCTATCTCAAAATCGTAATGGGACTATAACATTCCTACATCTTTTATAAAAGATATGTGCTCAGATATTATCACTGCCCTCTGCCTATTTTCAATATACATTCAGCCTATTAAATTTCTCCTGTGGCTCTCAGTAAATGGTAGAGTGGAACCCTGGTGGTTGGCAGAGGAACAGAATCTTAGTAACTACAGTGGCATTCTGATAATTAGTTCATGGCTTTGTACTTGTGGTCAGTGGTAATATATCTAATCCCTCTTAGGACCAGCCAACTTCAAATAATATTTCCAAATTGAAATACATTAATCTCTCTGGTCTGACTTTACTAAAGTATATTTATGGAATAGGTTAATTGGAGCCACCACATCCATGACTGTGAAACAGTCATTCAAAATAATATAGGTTACATTAGCTCATGGTGGAGCAAAGCAAATTGATTTTTCCAGATCCAATGAACTCCTAATATTTGGATCTGTGACTGAAGAAGTGCTTTAGGGATAGACTGAATCTCATTATCATCAGCATTTACAGAAAAGATGAAAGAATAAACAAACAGAAAAGACCCAAAGTGGCCGAACTGATGGAGGAAGGAAGACTCCAGTATGTCTTGGGAGAAGTTGAGGAGCCTAGAGTGGTTTGAAATGATAGAATCCATTTATTTTCATTCAGTGTGGTTTCAGGTACTTTCCATATAGGCCAGACACCCACCACAGTTTTCAGTTGTGGTCATCTTGGTTATAAATTCACAGTTTTTAATTGAACTTGATGGAAATCCGACAATAGGAGAAGTTCTAGGCTTCGGGTGTGACGTGGCTCCATTGTGAGCAAGTGAATGGGCAGCACCTTCCTTGTTTCCCTTTCTCACCAGGAGTCTTTATGATGCTTTGTATTTCGTGGTATAATGGTAAGAAAATTAACTTTAGATGGCTCAAAATTTTACAGTTTTTTTCAGTTTCTACTAAAATTCACACTCTTATCAGTGTGGCACCTGCTGGCAGGCAATTATACATCTGAAGGGTATTGCTAAGTGTCACTTCATGTGCCTTCTTCTAGTGCCATGGGTTTGACCTTTACTTTTCATCCCCACCTCTTAAGCCATAGCTGTGGCAGGTGTAGGGATTCGGCAGGTTTTTTGGGCTGTGAATTCCTTCTCTAGTGTGGAGGGATTGTAATCCTCTTCTTTATTTATCTGAGTCCAAGAATTCATTCTTTCATGTACTTGACAGGTATTTTGAGTATATTCTATCATCATCATCATCATCATCATCATCATCATCATCATCATCATCATCATCATCATCAATCTTTTCTGCCTCTTCTTTCTTTCTCATCCCCTCCCCACATCCAGGTCTTGTTGAATCAACACTTCTGAATTGAAAAGCCTTGGTGTTACCACACGAGAAGTTAGGACACCTAGGCACAGAAACACCAATTATCTTGTCTATTTATTGTGTCTCTTTCCTTTTTACTCTTGAAGCCATAATCTTAAACTTCACGAAAACTAACCTAAAATACAAACATACCGGGTATCTCTGGCTCATGTGATGTGAATGTACTTGAGTGGCACTGGTGAAGATTGATGCTTTTTTATCACATTTGTTACAAGACAATGAATATTCCAAGTGCTTTGCTTTAGTTTTTGTAAGGGAGGTATGGAGAGTAATGATTATTGCTATTCTTTTAAGATGGATGGAGAAGGAATGTGGCACAGAAATTTTAGCAAACTGTCCAATTTTAAACAGTATGTGATGAAACTGATTTTAAACCCAGTAACTTGGTTCTACGGATGTTTCTACAGATACTAGACCATGAATCTCACATGATACTGCAGGAAGGTTTTTTATGTAGATGTAGCTCAAATTCTAATAGGCCTTAATAATAAAATCCCAGAGTCAGATATGAGGGGGTGAAAGCTGAAAGATCAGAGAAGCAAAACACCCTGCTACTAGTTCTTACCTCTATGATATCGTGAGACTGAATGGGGTATCCTGACTTTACAAGTCCCCACACTGAATGCCATCTCTATGAAACCTCAGACTGAATCCTTGAACTCATGTCTCCACCCATCTTATGTTCTTCTTTCTGCCCAGCCTTATCCCTTCCTTTCTCCACTTCCTTAGTGCTAGGGTTAAAGGCATATGACTCCCAAGTATTGGAGTTATAGATGTGAGCCATCACTGCTTGGCTCTGCTTCTCTTTGAGTTTGGATCAATCTAGTGTAACATAGGGCGGCCTTGAACTCCCAAGATCTGTCTACCTCTGTCTCCTGAGTGCTGGGATTAAAGGTGTGTGAGGCACCACTGCCTGGCCTCTCTGGCTAACTGATGTGGCTAGCCCCACACTCTGATCTTTAGGCAAGCTTTATTTGTTAAATCATGAGCAAAATACCATCACAGAAGTACATTTGTAACACATGGGCTAAATAGAATTTTCTCTTGTTCAAGATTCCATGTCTAGTATTTAGCACATAATGAATGAATCAGCAACTAAAACTGTGGCTAGTATTTGTAGATTATTGTCTACAGAATTTTAGAAAACACAATTCTAAATAATTCAACAATATCAAAGTCAAACAGAATCTGAGGAGTTTTCTTTACAATCCCTCGATCTTAAAACTGTAGTTGTAGTTTCTTTTGAAACTTCTAGCCATATTTTCTATTTTCTCCCCTCTTTCTCCTGCCCCTGCCCCTTTCTTCTTCCTACCCTCTACTCCTTCCTTCCTTCCTTCCTTCCTTCCTTCCTTCCTTCCTTCCTTCCTTCCTTCCTTCCTTCCTTCCTTCCTTCCTTCCTTCTCCCCCTCTCTTGCATTTGGAATTGAATTTCTGACTTTGTACAAGATAGACCAGCATTCTATCATTGAATCCCATACTCAGCTTCTTCTTACTATTGATTTTGAGACCAGATCTTACTCAGTTGCCCATGCTGGCTTTGAACTTGAAGACCTCTTGCTTCAGCCTCCAAAGCAGCTGGAAGTGCAACCATGAGCCACCAGGCCTGTTAAGGTCCATGTGCTCTAGTGCACAATTCATATCATATCTGAAAACCCAGGATGTTCAAGACTGAATGCCCAATTTCTCTTCTTTCCTGCCTCAAATGCTCTATATTCTGACTGGTATCTCAGAATATGGTATAATTATTATCTATGATGTTGTTTTGGTCTAAAAGTCATGTTATCCTCTTCATTTTTATTCCAATACTGTATTAAATAATTCTCCACAATACACACATATACACACACACACAATACATTCCAGCTGAGATGAATAGCTTCACAAAGGCTTGCAGCATGCTTCCAAAGTCATTTTTGCAAGTCCGTTTGTTGTGACCTTTCATATTCCAATACTTTCATTGGAATTGAAATTTTGTTCATATTTGCCTCTCTGACTACATTTTACAACATCTCCATTGCTAACACTACAAGTATAGAACATAGCATTAGTTTAGATTTACACGTTCTCCAAAGACCCATGTGTCAAAACCTTGGTTCCGGGATGACACTATTGTATAGAAGTGGAATTGTTAAGAGGTGGAGCCTTGTTGAAGAGGGTCACTGGGGCCTTGGGGAGTGTTGCTGAAGAGGAGGTGGACACATGGCTCTTCTTATTTTCCTTTCACTTCCTGGTCATGGAATGAGTGGTTTTGCTTTGCCATATGCTTTTAAAATGATGTGTTGCCTTGACACAACCCCTAAAACAGTAAAGAAAGACAAAATAGACTTTCTTGCTTTATAAATTGATTATTTTAAGTGTTTTTTATAATGGCAGAAATTCATGTGAGATAGCTTTTTATATTTTAATATTACAAATATGAAAACATTCAACAAGGCAATACCCAAAGAGGATTATTTGGTTCTTGGGTCAGATACTTCAGAGACAAGAGCAAAAGGACCAAGATGAGAACATTGAGCAATAACTCTGGAGGGAATTTCACAGTATTTCTGTTGTCATCTGGGTTTTCAAGTATTTCTGGACAACAAATACAATGAAAATTCAAATATGAAAATTAAATTTAAAGAAAAAAGAGATGACAAATTTATACCATCTCAGGATGATTAAATTACTTTTAAAAAGTAGTAGTTGCAATATTGATAATAATTCTGCTTCTTTCTCATTTTTAACTTTTTAAAAAGTCTCCAGTGGAGAATAACAAGAAAGGATGTGTTAAATTTGGAATAGACTTTCCCCAAATTAGTAAGCCTCGCTTTTCCAGTAGTCCATGTAAACGGGAAAGTTATAGAGGAAGGTAAAAATCCTGAAACTATAATTATGACTTTTCTTTTGACGATATAATGGTGATTCTGTTTTGAAAGTCTTTAGTCCGTGTGGTCCCTCATTTATGACACTACATTTTATTTGTTTGGAATAAAGCATAAATATAGAAGATGGGATAATTTTTGATGAAAATACAAACAGTTAAGTGGTCAGTGGCAGAACTTTCGGGCGTCTTTTCTGTCCATCTGTGTGAAGAGGGCACACATGAGGCTAGGCTGTGAGCCAGGGGTCATCTCCATGGACACAGTCATGCACCTTCCTCTGTGGATCCATTCAGGGGATTCAGTCATGCGCTTCCCACCATCTGTCTCATTCTCCATTCTCCCACATTCTGCTTTATCACCAGGGAATGATCTCAGAGCTGGGGACACTGGAGGTACTGGGTGCTAAAACAGTCGAAATGGAGGCATTTAGATGGTTATTCTCCCCAACTGTCATGTACTTTCCTTTATGAGCAACTAGCAGCAGAGTGCGGTCTAAAGAGAAGACGATCAGCAGCCTGCGATGGAAATCATGGTAGACAGAGAAAGCAGAGAAAGCAAAGTTCCTTCCAGTGTCCGCTGCTGTCTGCATTTCAGGCTCACCTCACCTCGTTTTCTTCCTTGCACTCCATCCCATCAAATACTCCAAGATGACCATTGTCATAATTTCCTTTATCACAGTTTAATGACTTGGCATCTCCTCTCCCACTTCCCACTGTTTTTTTTTTTCCTAGGTGAGAAATTGCTAACCTGGGTTGGTAACACAGTCTTGAAGAAAAGCCCTTGTGTCTTTCTAATCTAGTCTCATTCCCTTCTTCTTCTTAACACCTGCCAGGGGTATATAGCTTCGCTGTTATCACTTCTGGGAATAACTCTATGACTTAAATTTCCTTCCAGAAAAACTTCACAGAACAGTTTGATTGGCCCCTGGCATAGCCCTGAGATGATGGATGGGGTTTCAGGTCAGTATCAGCCTCTCTATAAGGAGCCAAGCATGTGCTATGACTGCCAAAGAGAACAAATGAGTGCTAATACAATGCACAACATTTGCATCAGCTTTCTCCTTAAAACAGGTTGTCTACAAACAAAGCTAATGATAGTTATTATACAGATTAAATTATGTTTATCAAATTATTCAAATAAACTAATAAAAATTACACCATGCTGGAATTTTCTAAGCAGTCAAGAGGAGGAAGTGCAGGCATCACCAGTTGTCAGTCCTGCTGAGTTTCAGTGTGGCACTTCTAGTGATTTAGTATTCTTTATAAACTGCAGCAGACTCCAAGTTAATGAACGGCTTCTACTGACCATGCTGAGTACAGAAAACATTGAGCGTTTCTAGAGCCTGTTCAACACTTTTTCCATAAGTATGATGGGAAAAGCAAGTTGTCATTGTTAGGATGCAGGGTCTGGAATCCTGTTCTTTTAATACTAAGCGATAGAAGTTCCAGACAGAAGGCCAGTTTCAGACAACCTACTTATTACTTTTTTTTGTCATAGACGATATCTCTCAGAAATTCATAAGCTAACATCCTAATTTCCAGTGTGTTGGTGTATGGGGATGGGGCTGGTTGGGTTTGGCTGACATATTGAGAGTGGAACCCTAATAAAGTGACTACCATCCTTGTAAGAGGAGATATTGTTGTGCTTTCTGCCTTCCCCAAGAGCAAATACGAAAGAGATGACGTGAGTACACAGAGAGTTGGCAGTGGCTCAGAACAAAGAGAAGAGCTCAGAATTAAATCTACCTTGCTAATGCCTTGATCTTGGCCTTCCCTTTTGCTTTTGTGTAAGTGTTTAAGTGTACCCAGTGTATATATTATTGTAGCTCCTGACTTGACTATGAATATTAATTAGCACGGTTGCTAATTTTCTAGGAGTCCATGAAACTTCATGATTCTTTCCTTTTTAAACAATCATTCTTTTTGTGGATGAGAAGAAAACATTAATTTAGCACCTGCTTTGTGCCAAGGAGTGTGCTTGATGGTAGAAATATAAAAATGAACCCACCATATTCAGGTCATTCTTATTTTCCTAGAGGAATGAGTCACATAAGAAGATAATTATAATGCGATTTGATAAATGCTATAATAAAAGTATTAAGCAGAGATCTGGAAGCACTAAAGAGCTCATTTAACTTGGGGGAACTCAGGAAATGTTTCACAGGGGAGGTGACATGGATGACTGTTTTAAGTGATTACACACGATGCTTATAATCTGTGCACCAGGATTTACTCAGGAAGAAGTGGCTCCCAGAAGGAAGGAGGGCATTCTCATTGGCAGTCAGCAGCAGTTCTTGGGCTGTATGCCCAGCCTCCTGCTGGGTATCTACCCAGCACTTCCACCTACACTGCGATTGTTTATTTTTTTATTGTAGCTAAATTCTTTTTGTAAATAATCATTTTAATTGACATTTTCATAAAATACATTTGATCATACTACCCCCACCCAATATTCTTATGCAACTTCTTGTTCCCCCAACTTTGTGTGCTCTCTCCCCTCACCTCTCTGCTCCCAACTCTTTTGTGTTGCTTGAATACTCTTGAGTGCCCGGAGAGTAGTTGGTCTGCCAGGGGTCACACCCTTAAGAGGAATCTGACTCTGACTCTCCCAGCTGCTATTAGATGCCAATAGCTCCTCAGCTAGGGCTATGAATTCATGTCCACCTTCCTCTTTCCATGCTGGGGTTTTGTCTAGTTTGGGCCTGTGCAGATATTATATATGCTGCCACAACCAAAGTGAGCTCATATGTGCGCCTGCCCTGTTGTGTGCAGAAAACAATGTTAAAGTCACCTAGCACAATCAGTTCTTACAATCGTTTCACCTCTTTTTCATCATTGGTTACTAAGCCTTGGAGGATGAACGCAATACTGTTCTTCTAATCAGGACTGAGCATTCCACATAGTCTCTTATTGTTTACACACTGACTCGTTGTGAGTCTCTGTATTGGTCACAATCTGCTACAAGAAGAGGATTCTCTGATGATGGTTGATAAATGCATTAATTGATAGGTAAAGAAGTAAGTCATTAGGAAGCATTTTAATAATAGGTCCAGTTAAGAGAATAATAGTAAAAGTAAACTGACCTTCTTTATTTCTAACCTAGACCCAATCTACGAGAACAAAAATCTATGAATGTGACAGAATGAATTAAGCATATTTAATAATTATCCTTACCTGTGATATAACATACTCTTATTAGCCTAGCACTACACTCTGGATGCAGAGAAAAAAGGCAGCCTTTCCCGTGCATTTTGGTCTAGATGAACCCTGATGTCAGATGCCCCACACATTTCAAAACAACATGCCCCATTATCCTTCAATTTTTTTATTGCAAGTAAATTTAATCGTTGCTGTACTTGTGTTGTGAGTAATATTATTTTTCTTTTCCTCTTGATTAATAAACAAAGCATCTAGGAGAGTTCTATTCAATTTTTATCTTTAGGATTTCACTGTCAGTTCAAATGAAACCAGGTGGCTCATCTCAAAACCTGGTGTAGAATTCCCAACAAATATGTCTGTTCTAACACCTTCCTTCCATTCTGATGTTTCAAAATTCCAACCACTTTACAGGCATCAATTAACGATAGCCAATTTTTACCAAACTAGCAAACATATAATGAAGATTAACACACTCTGAGGGCCCTTGCTAGATTCAAGGCCAATTCTTTTTTCTGCTTGGAAGCATTTAATTTGACCTCTTTATTGCTCTTATTCTATAATTGAAGAGTGTCAAACTTACCTGCCCTCAAATATCTGAGGAACAAGCAGAGTTGTTAATCAAATGTTTATCACATAAAATGTGCCAAATAACAACTATGTGGTAGGCCAGGTAGGAGCTCTCTTTGGAACATCTGTGGTGCTTGACCCTTCTTGTGATGTTCTTCTTGACAAATTGGGTTGTATTGCTTCAGTGTACACGAAGAAGCAACAAGATATAAAAGAGTGAAGCTTTCCTTTTTAAATTCAGCTCCTTATTTAAAATAGGATTGAAGAACAGTGGTGGTGTGTTACTTCAGTATCTGATGAAATTGATGAAAGTGGTTCCAAATGACTGCACCGCAGCACAGAGAACAAATGGAGACTTTACTTTATTTAAGGAGTTCCATGTCCCTTGACATGCTCCCCCGTGGACTCAGTGCAGCTGTGAATTTCTCTACACAGCCTGCACATGATGGGGCCCATAAGTGTTTTACTTGGATAAGGAGAAACACAAGGAGTCCTTCTCCTCCTTGGGGGACTTTTTACAAGCAATGGTAGAAAGAACAAGAAATGTTGTTTTCTTCAGTGTTATAGCCAAAGATTAGCTGTTCTTTCTATGGTATATAACCTCTCACCTATGCTCAGCAAAATGTGCTGGCTTGTTTATGTCAACTTGACACAAGGTTGGGTCATCTGAGTAGAGGGAATCTTAATTGAGAAAATGCCTCCATTGGATTGGCCTGCAGACTAATCTGTAGGGGATTTTCCTAATTGATGATTGATGTGTGAGAACCCAGCCCATGATGGGTAGTGGCAGGAGTCTGTAAGAATACAAAATGAGCAAGCCAGGACTA
>LOEQ01011617.1:19308-29621 GCA_001685075.1 Bramus lutescens
AGTTGAGGTGCCCTCTCCTCAGCTGCTCAAGGAAAAAGCTGGGGCCATCTCCTTAGATGCCTGGGATCCCCTCTAGAGTCAAGACCCTTGCCAACCCTAAAATGGCTCCCTTAAGATATCTACCTCCCTGCTCCCATAACCACCCTTTCTACTTTCTTTCTTAATATGGAGGCTGCAAATCTAATATGTTTACCTACCTAGGCTTTCTTGCTTCTAGAACTAGTAGCTGCATATCCATCTTTTAAACAATATGTTGGGAGAAAAAATGTTTTAGTAAGACTAAGGAAGATATTTTACATGGACTAACTCAACTAACTTAGGATTTCAAAGTCCCAAGGCTTTTGAATTTTTCTACGTATCTTAAAACTCTCTATATAGACCACTATATAACCCATTAAGTAGCAGTTATCCTCAGAGTTTTGCCTCCCATGTATTGAGATTACAGGCATGTGTCTACTTGCTTGATTCATATTATCATTGGAAATACTAAGTGATCAAAATTGTAAGGGCAAAGATTTCTGAAATCATGTGAGTATAAAATGCTGGAAACTAAATTTGCATAGAAGGAACTGGACTCTACAGCAAAATATTGAACTACCAATTAGAAAAAATTAGCACAGATATTTAAAAACTTACAGTTACTATATAAGACTATGATAGTTTGAGGATATTAGAAGCTATTCAGTGAGCATGTTTAAGCATTGAAAAAGAACCTGAAAATATTCTTGCACATGATTTTTTCAAATAGTAAAACTTCCATGATCACAATAGCAACAATTATTAATAGTCAATTTTCCCTCCGAAACAGAAAATGTTGAGATTTACAAATGCTGGAGTAAGTGATTGAAGTCTGTACCTGTATCCTGCATAGGCATGACAAATCATAGTATTTGTGTTGTTGGTTGACAAAAAGTCTTAATAGAACAGCAGCTAATGCCATCAGATGCTAAAGTTTTTGAAATATTATAAATTTCTACTGAGAATGGGAAAAAACAGAAATCATTTTACATTTTTTTCTCTTTGAAAATCAAATAACTAGTATTGTTTTGTTAACTCTGTCTAAAAATACATTTTTGTACAATGCTTCTTGAATATTAATATGGCCCAACCTTCAATATACCAAGGATCTTGTTTTATTATATTTTAATTTATGGCCTAGGCCTGGCATTTTCTAAGTATGACCATTTTGTAGAATTTATCTAAACTGTCAATCAGTGACCCATACTTTTAGTATCAAAGCTCTAATAAGAATTGCAACATGGAAGAATTTTAAGAATAAGACAAAACAGTAATTTAAAAGTGATAATTTTGCATCAAATGTGAAGAAGGTAATCATACAGAATGTGATTGTAAATTGTACAGAAAAAATATTCATGGAATACAATGGATCAGAGTAAAATGCAAAAGAGAAAGGACAAGAAGTAAAGGCAGAGTGATATTAGCAATATGAAGTGCAATGTGCAAGCAGAAGCACAAAAGAATTCCACAGATTTTTAGGATAAAGAGAAAAGATTTAATAAAGGAAGAAAAGCCAGAAGCAATTTCAGCAGATGACTCAGTTGGTAAAATTCTTCCTTGTAAGCACCATTAGAGAGGTTCCTCAGTACTCCCATAAATATCCAGAAAAGCCATATGTGTTTGAATATGCCTATAATCTCAAATCTTGGTATATGGAGACAGAAATATCCTTGAAGCTCACAGTCAAGTAAGTCTGTCTGAAATTGTGAGTTCCAAGTTCACTGGTGGATTAGAATTCTGAAAATGTGGTAGAGTAATGAAAAACATATGTGACAGCAACCTTTGATCTCCATCAGTATACATAAATGTACACATATGAACATGTGCATTCATTCCATATACTCACAAAAGATGAAAAGCTTAAAAGAATTATAGATGTATTATTAATTCTCATTTAATGGTTAAGTTTTATTCATCCTAGTTGTAGAATTTTTAAATTCTGGAGCATCTTTCAAACTTTTCTCTTAGCATGTGATAAAGTGGAAAATCAGGTTTTCTCCTAGTTGACTGGGTAAAGTGTATGTACAGGTTTCTACTTTCACTTGAGAGACTTACCCACAAAATGTTATTTTCTACAGCTACAAATGTATGTTCTAATTATCAAAATAATGTTTTTGTTAACATCTTTCTCAATGTCATGAATTCAAAGTCCATTCATCATGGCTGGTTTTAGTGTGGAGGCTAGATGAAGTTCTGTATGTTAAACTTTAGAGTATTCCTTGGTAAAGACTGAGTGCTTTAGTTAATGTAATGAGCTCAAAACAAGATATTTAAAATGTTCTATGATGTGGGAGTTCCCTCTGTATGCTATGATTACCATTGATAAATAAAGAAACTGCTTTGGGCCTATAGCAGAGCTATAGGGAAACAGAGGTAGGTGGGGAAAACTAAGCTGAATGCTGGGAGAACGGAGGCAAGTCAAGGAGAAGCCATGTAGTCCCACCAGAGACAGACGCTGGTTGGATTCTTGCCATTAAGCCACAGCCATGTGGCGATAAACAGATTACTAGAAGTAGATAAAATTAAGTTGTAAGAGTTAGCCAATAAGACGTTAAAGTTATTGGGCCAAGCATTGATTTAATTAATACAGTTTCTGTGTTATTATTTGGGGGCTGAACAGTTGGGAACCAACAAGCAGCCTCCTCCAACAGTTCTATAATTACATATTGAATAAAGTAGATCACCACAGATTTAAAGTTATGTCTAAGGAAACGACTCATTCATTGTTCCTGGAAATATATATGAATGGAAGTCAGAAGCAATTCCTTTGATATTTTGAGGATACGAACAAATGTTTTCAGCAATAAGGGGTTTTATTTGTTTGATTTTTCTTGTTTTTCAAAGTGTAGAACTTTTGCACTTTTAGAAATTAAAACTTGTCTTAGGTACTCAGATATGTTCATAGATATGTGAATATAACAAAAGAATATGCGTCTTTTTGTTGTTTTTCAAGACAGAGTTTCTCTGTGTAGTCCTGGTTGTCCTGGAACTTGCTCAGTAGACCAGGTTAACCTCAAATTCACAGAAATCCACATGCTTCTGCCTTGCAAGGCCTGTGATTAAAGGGATGTGCCACGGCTGCCTGATGAGAGTATGTATCTTTGGTCCTGAGGTCACATAAGTCTTTTGAAAATCCAGTGAGTTCATGAATGGCCTTATGAATGTTTATAAATGTTTTAAAAATCTAAAATAAACCAAAAATTTTCATAGGTAAAGGAATTAGCTGCTTGATTTAAAAATCTGCCTCTGTTTACACATATCAAATTTATAATAAGTGAAAATGAAAAAGTAGTCAAAGTTTGGATGTTCCCATAGTTCCTAAGATTTAAGAAGTAGTTAAATTTTGTTTACCTATGTCCTGATTCTTGAAATTAAAATTTCAGTGTTAGAATCAAAGTTAACATTATTGATTCATTCTATGGCTCAAATTAATTGTTTCAGATTTATTTTCACAGGGTTTCCCTTACACAGTTATAACATAGAACAGTGGACCCCGGGCAAAGCTTCCTCTTTTATTTATACAGGGACTTTATTAGGCCAAGACTGAGTCTTTTTGACCCTCACTATTTTTTTACCTGCACATTTTCTGCATGATTTTTACCAAAAACCAACAAAACCAAATACTCTAGAAGACAAAGGTCAATATTTTTAAAGTTGAATACTAATATATTTTCAGTGCAAGTTATATTAAGGTCATTCTGTTGAATTTGACCATAACACATTCAAAATTACTTTTTATTTGCATAAGTATCATGCACATATGCATATAATATTACACATTTGCATATATTGCTACTGATTTTTCTCATTAAAATTTGATGTAGAAGGGTCAACTATGTGTTACTTTCATTGTTTCATAAAGAAACTGTGTTGGCCTCTTGATAGGCCAGCCCTTAGGTGGGTGGAATAGACAGAACAGAATTCTGGAAGGAAGAAAGCAGAGTCAGGCAAACACTATGACTCTCTTCTCTGAGAAGGACACTGATTAGGATCTTCCCACTAAGCCACCACCTCGTGGTGTTTCACAAATTATTAGAAATGGGTTAACCAAGATGTGAGAATTAGCCAATAAGAGGCTAGAACTAATGGGCCAGGCAGTGCTTAAATGAATGCAATTTGTGTCTTGTTATTTTGGGTATAAAGCTAGCCATGCAAGAGCCGGATGGGATGAAGAGCAGGCCAGCTTGCCACTCCTATCAGTACAAAAAATTATTTATTTTCTTCATCTAAGTCATCATTGCAAAGAATATATATCCTGTATTACATACTATTACCAGCATTAAATGTTAAGGAACAAACTGATAAAGTGGCATTGTATAAGCACAAGTAATATCTGTAGTGAGTTAATGCTCTGGGTTTTCGTTAAAGAAAGTAATATTATTTCGCATTGATGTTGAGCAACATTATTTAAGGTATGATTTTTTGTTTGTACTGCATTTGTTCAACTCTATGAAGTTGTGATTCTCTGCCAGTCTAAACATCTGATGGTTTAATAAAGAGCTGACTGTCTAATAGCAAGGCAGGAGCAAGAATAGGTGGGGATGGCAGGCAGAAAGTGTAAATACAAGGAGAAATTAGAAAGAAAAGGAGCAAGAGAACAATGATAGGCAGACATCAGGGGCCAGCCACCCAGCAAAACAGCAATCCATAGAAAATAAAGTAAAGAAAGGTATACAGAAATAGAGAAGATAAAAGCCCAGAGGCAAAGGGTAGTTGGAATAATTTAAGAAAAACTATCAAGAAACAAGCCAAGATAAAGCCAGACATTCATAACTAAAAATAGCCTCTATGTGATTTATTTGGGAGCTGGGTGGTGTGCCCCTCAAAAAGACAAAAGAATAAAACACCACACAGCAAACTGACAATTGACCTAATGCTATAATAGATTTGTACAAGGAATTTTTCTTTGCTTGAATACCTTAGTTGAAAATTAGACTATGTCTAATAATTATAAATGTACTGATAATTTATATTAACATGCATAGACTAGTTTTACAATTATTAAATTATTAAATTATTATTTTGTAGTTATTATGCTAACTGCATAAAATTTCCTTACAGAAGCACTATTAGTTAAATCAACTGCGAACAGTTTTTTCTTTACAGTAGTATATTTGCAGTGTATTAACAAGCCTTATCTGTCAGAAGTCATCAAATTATTGATGTGATTTCAAGAACTATTGATTGTGAGATACTGTTGTGGGAAATTTGTACTCTGTACAAATCAGGTTAATCAGACATGTTTTAGATTTATGGTCTTCAAACACTTCATAATACCTATAGAATATGGAATTTAAGATGTCTTAATAACCTAAGAATTTTTATGATAGTGAGAAATCTGCTTCTGGCAGCACCAGTTTACTTCAAAAGAGGATGACAAGCATCAAAAAACCTCCATAAGAAGTTTGCTTTCAATGTGGCCAAGCTAGCCATTTGTGCAATAAATTGCACTTGCCTTGACTGCTGATAGTATGGTGTTCAAAATGGACAAGAAGGACACAAAGAAAGTAACTGCCAAACTTTGAAAAGACAAGGTAGGACAGTCCTTCACAAGTCCTACTTCAAAAAAGTCTGTCAGATATCCTAGACGTGTAGGTTGAAGATGAAAACCCCGCTGTTATAGGAAAGCCCAGGCAGTCAGTTGTCAGTGTCATTTTTTAGATCTTTGGAAGTTGCTGGTTCTACATTTCTTGTTTACCCAGGTTCCTTCTTGTTCCTCTGTTTTGATTTGAGCTAGATAGCATATAGTTTTCTTTGTTATTGAATTCATAAAAAATATTTACAGAGGAATATAAATTTTATAAGGTTGAGAAACATAAGCTTAAGTTGTTAATCTAAGAAAATGTTTTTAGGTTTAATACAATATTTTAAAGATATAATACAGGTTATAACAGAAATAGTTCAGATATTAAACTTTGCACTCACTACTATAGGATAGATAATATAATATTTTCTCAGAACTTTCCAAACACAGATGGACTAAACATGGTGAATGTAATTCTTACTTGACAATTATTCATATTGTATATAGATTTACTATGTTACAGTTAAAACCTTTCCTTGTTATATAGACAAAATGGGGAAATACTGTGAGATATTTGTACACTGTGTGTAGGTGTATTGCTGTGATTGGTGTAATAAAAACTGAATGGCAATAGTTAGGCAGGAGGCATAGGCAGGACTTCCAGGCAGATGAAACTCTGGAAGGAAGAAAGGCAGAGTCCCAACAGAGGAAACAGGAGGTTCAGGATGGAAGAAACATAACACCATGTTTGTAAATGTAGATTAATATAAATGAGTTAATTTGTTATAGGAACCATGGGTCAAGGCTAAGCTGAGGCCAAGCTTTCATAATTAGTAAGTCTATGTGTCATTTTTTTGTGAACTGGCAGAGAAAAAGAAAATTTGTTTGCAAATACCTATATTTTGTCTTAAGTCAATCTTATTTTAGAGTTATGAGAAAATCACTATAGACATTGACCTGAAAAATGAACATATAGTCAGAACAGATATAAATTAAGTACATTTATATGGAATTCAATTATTTCTCAAGACAAAAATTCGGAGTTAGCTTTCATGTTCAGGTCTCCAAAAGCAGTACATATGTGATCATGGTCACTTGAAATGTATTTTCTGAGACTGATTTCAGTACCCTACATTCTTAGCAAAACTAGTTGAGTAATTCCTGTTCTGTTCCCGCCTCATGTTTCCACATTCTGATTCTCACTACTAATTAGTACTACAACTGAAAGTTTTAAACTTTCCAGTAGGGCTGGGGAGATGATTTCATGGATAAAGTGCTTGACACACAAACACTAAGACTGGAGTTCATATCCCCAAAACCAATATAAATTCTGATTATGTATGATGGGAGACTCTTATAATTCTAGTTCTTGGGATATAAAGCTGGGTATCCCCAGGGCAAGTTAGAAAACAAGATAAGGCAGTAATAATAATAAGTCCTTCAATTAATATGATGAGGAATGATCAATGTCCTAATGTTCATCTTAGATCCATACATGCATGTACAAACATGTACACACATACACACACAAACACACACACACTCGTGAGCTCATACATGTGCATCATGCACTCTTATACATGAGTACAAAACCCTTGCTGTTAATTGAGAAACTATTTTGAACTAATATAACATGCTAATAAGAATATTAGATTGTTTTTTGATAAATCAATAAAATATGATGAAGTATAAATTATATCAATTTAAAGAGCAATGCTATAATTACTTCTTTAATATTTAAAATTATGTCCTACTACTTATGGTTATTCCAGGTTTTTCACTTGAATAATATAGAATTAGCTTTGAATGTATGTTAGTCAAAACATGATTCTATTAAAGGAAATATATTAATATAAAGCATTTATAACATTATATAACAGCTATAATGACAGAAGAGCTCAAAGCACTTGTATTTGAAAAATGACAGAAACATACAATAGAAACATTCATATGGATTTTTGTTTTAAATTTGATTATTCTTTCAAATGAACCCTAGAATTCAAATCAATGTGTTTGTTTGAGAGGTTTTATTCACACATATTTTAAAATAAAACTTACATAGTCTTAAAATTCTGCAAGTAGGCACAATGTATAACAAGAATACAATTTGGCAAACTTTAAGTCAAATTGCTATTAGTAAGGGTCATTTTAAGTGCCACCTATATTCCCCCAAGAATTAAAGCGAGTGATGAAAATGCAACAGAAGTTATTACATTTTAACACTTTTTTCTGTTTAGGGTAGTGCTAAAAATATTTTAAAATTGTACAGTCAGTATCCTTAAATTTTAAAACACAAGAATTTATTGAAAAATATTTTATTTTGTTCTGTTTTATTGGACATTGTTGTGGGAATCTTGGAAACTTTCATTGCATTTTGCTTAATGTGAAGATCCTTATCCCTTAACATTTTATCACCATTTAAGTAAAATGGGAGACTATTCCTTTTCTGACCTCACTAACAATGTTAATAAAAATTTTGATGTCCTTGATGCCTTCATTGTATTTGTGTTAATTGACTATCTTAATTCTTTTAGTTTTGTATTGTTTGAAATAATATGTATACTGTATTTTCTGATCTGTGTGTAAGTATAAGACAAATGGTCATAGTTCTTTACAAATGACTTTTACAAGACACACGGTTTTTGCGAGTGGGTCAGGGCTGGACACTGAACCCAATGCCTTGTGTATGTTAGTCAAACTAAACTGTCTCTTCTCTGAATACATCCCAAGCTCCAAAACTATAAGGGCATAATAAAACTATTATGCAGTGCATAATTGACTATTTTCCTCTTCCTTGAGAGTAGCCAAAGATTCTCTTATCACATTCCGGGTTGAAATATTTGGGGATCAACTCAACTGTGTAAAGTCCCAATTCTGTAAGTTTTTCTTCTTCTTAGAAACCAAAATATCTGTTGAGATTGGGAACATGGAGAAGAAAGACATGAGTAATGTACTGAAATAAGAGAGGGTTGTCAGTTCTAACAGGACACCTATTAGTCCACGGGAAGACAAAGCCCAGCTAACAAGATGGTGTCATAGTATTGAACTTCCAGCATCATGGAGAACATTATTGGGGAGGTAGGTGAGAATATCAATGTACAACATAAATGTACATTCATCATATGTAATTTAATATTTACAAGTGAATCGCATTAGAAAAAGAATCTAAGCTTTGAATGAGTTATATGTTAACATGATCCAAACTACAAGCCTCCCCAGCTCAAACATTGTAAACCTGTTGTGGTCAGTACCATTCCTTGGATAACAATAGATGGCATCATTGTATCAGGCAGCTCTGCCCTGTCTTCCAAACAGAATTTTCCAACATTATTCTGGTCTTTGTGAATTTCCCCAACATCTTTATGTAAGTTGTTTGAAAATCTATGTAAAGAAAGCTTCCAGCCTCTGTGATTTTGACTTGTTTCTTCACTACAAGAATAAAGGAGCTGAGTTATTTCCATTCTGAGTTATGTAAAAGTCACAGGATCAAGTCAGTCAACCTCAACAATATTCTTTTTTATGAAGTTTTCTTTAATTCCATATTTTTGAAATTCATTTACCATATTCTAATGTTTTGACTTGTTCATTCCATTTTATTAGAACCAGGAGCACAGTCTTTGTTCTAAATGTAGAGGGTATGTGAAAGAGAGTTCTTGCTTTTCACAAGCTAGTTATAACCAGAACCATCCAACAGATTTGTAGTGTTGCAAGTCATTGAGATAAAGAAAACTATCATTGTTGTATTTTAAAAACAGTTAGGATTAATAATAGCAAGAGTGTTATTAACAGTTTGGTCATTGCTGTGTTAATGAGAGCAAAACATTTTACCTCTAACGATGGAATTAGTTTCTATAAGTTTGGAAAGTCATCAAACTTTTAAATTACTGAGTTCCTACTTATTAAATGTGAAAGTTTTCTTTTTCAATTTGAGTTTACCAAAATGATTTAAAGGATTCTATAATTTGAAATGGATTCATATTGATATATGTTTTGGAAGACAGTTTTCAATAAATAGTGGTAGTAAGGTGCAGGCAAAATATAAAGGAGATTTATGAAAATAAAAATTTATCTAGATAAAATTTCCTCTGTTGCTTAACATTCCATATTAGTTTTAAAAATATTATATTTCAAAGCATCCAGTTTAGTGGCAAATATTTGAAAAACAATAGACAACTTGGTACAAGGATATAGAAATGCAGTTTGACATAGATAATGCACTATATTATAGACTAAAGTTGAGTTCATCACTCAATTACAGTTGCAGATTCATAGTGAGTGGGCCTGTTGATATCTACCTCCCAAATTTAAACCAAAAGAATTTTCTGTCTCTGGTACAAAATGAATAAAAGAAAGACTTTAGAAAACAAAGTCACAGTATTTATTTTGAGCAAGATTGACTGAAATCAGATTTGTTTTTTCTAATTTTCCAACAAGGTGGTTTTCTATCAATTTTGGACAAAGCAAGGAATGCAGAAAAATATTCCTTATATGTGTCTGTACATGCTTCATATTTCTAAGAGAAAAAATAATGACCATGAAAAACATTGAGATAAAGATTTCTCACTTAAATTAAAAGACAAAATTATTGTCTCTTAGAGGAGTGTTCTTTTCTGAAGAGAGCTGGAAGAGGAGTGGATCTGGGGAAAACTGGAGGTAGTGGGGAAGTTGGGAAGAGAAGAGAAAGAAGAAAATATGGTCAGGGTGTATTGTATTATAGAAGAATCTTTTTTCAATAAAAATAAAATATAAGATTATATATATGTATATATAT
>LOEQ01011617.1:30585-42673 GCA_001685075.1 Bramus lutescens
CTTGGACTTCCAACAGGGCAGGGAACCCTGACTTCTCTTTGGACTGGAAAGGGAAGGGGAGGGAGAATGGGGGATGGTGGAAGGGAAATGGGAGGAGGTTGAAATTTTTTAATAATAATAAAGATAATGAAAGAAATAAAAATAAAAAAGAAAAAATAAAATAATGCAAGCAACAAAAAATAAATAAACAGAAGTAAGAGAGTTATGTGCTCAGTGTAAAATTTCAGTTTCATGATGAATGATTTCTGGATATCTTGTGTAAAGCATGATGAGTCTAGTTAACAATAGCATTTATATATTTGAAATTAGCTATAATATATGTTGGAAGCATAGCTGTCACTCAGGCAAGAAAACTGAAATGATAAAGATTGAAAATAATTTAATTTGTATAATCATGCCACAATGTATATGTAAATAATCATGCAGTGTAGCTTTATATATAGTTTTACTAATATTATATCAATAAATACAGAAGAAAATATAGTTTTGAATAATTCAATTTTGTCTACTCCAAATCAACCATTATCATTTTCACTGCTTCACTCTTTTCATGCTCTTTGATATTCAAAAAAAACATGAAAAAAATTGCCAGTAAAACAAAAGTACTCACAAATAACAGCAGTAATAAAATTAGTGCCTGTCTTGGAAAAAGGTATCAATATGAATTTGCTTACAGGTAAGACTGATATAATTTTCTACAAGGAGCAAATATTTTACCAATGACAATTGATTAACACTAAAGCATGACATGCTTAAATCAGTTGAGAATAATAATACCAAGTGAAATTTTAAGGATACAGACTAAGAGTGCAAAGTGGTCCATGTTATTTTCTTTATGAGGTTATTTCTTAGTTCTTTACACTATTGGTTAGTGTTTTGGAGTTTATTTTCACTGTGTTTTCAAAACACAGTGGACCAGTCAGCAATTGTTTAAAATCTACTTTTCCTGAAGACAATTATAGGAATATTCTGCAATAGAATAGTACCTTGTCCATGTAAATGTGTAACAAGTGCTACCTAGAACTCAATATTTTACTCTTAGTCCCATTTAATAACTTTCTAAATCAGAGGTGTATAATAAAAACAATAGTGACCATCAAATATTAATCATAAAATACAGGGAAAGTCTTTTTCTTGAAATATCTGAATTAATGAATTCTTTTTATATATAACATGAGTGTAGATAATAAATCCAAGTCTACTAAGTATAGGTTGGTGGTAAAAGCAGTTGACACATTGATGCTACAAGCCTTATAACATGGGTTTCATCTTCAGAACCTACATAAAGGTGGAAGCAAAATAATCAATTCCCACAAAATTGTTCTTTTACCCCCAAATATATACCAAGGCATGTGCCTCTTCCACAAATACATTATACATATACAAAATAGTAATTTATTTTTAAAGGAAGTGAGTTCAGCATATATTTCATGAAATACTACCAGACAGAGTGCTGAAAAACAAAATTAGTATGAAAAAAATCAGCATTTATGTAAAAGACCTTATTAAAGAAAATGGTATGTTTTGGGGGGATAAAATCAGAGCCTTCCATCATTGCATATTGTATAAATTTATACTAGAAGAATAGTTTTAGAATCATTGACGTTCATTCTTAATTTTAACTGAAGTAAGTTTTGTTGGACTTTTTTAGTTGCTCAGCAAGTTATGGAGAAAACAAGATCAATATCACATGAATCTGTGACATTCATTCATACCTTTATAAAACAGTGCACCTTGAGGTTATATTACTGTCAATTTATTACATAATCTACATTAATGTTTTTAGGTGAGCTATAAAATGGTGTCCATTGGAAGGTCCTAAAGCCATCTTAAATGATGACATTATTTTACATTAACTGCTTTACTGTTGACTTATTGAAGCAGATATGCACAAGGCAAATATTTCTTACTGGTGATTCAATCATATTCTGTGTAGTGCGTATCTGTAGTGATATTTCATTTGTATTTTTATAAATAAAGATCAAAGAATAAAACAGTCCCAAATGTCAGTCTTACATTCCATGCATTGGTGACACACACTAGTTTGCCATAGAAACAGGCAGTAGTGGTGCACACCTTTAACCCCAGTACTAGAGAGGAATGCAAGATGTGAGGAGACAAGTCTCAGACACAGTCTCTTTCTGAGGATTCCTATAGAGGCAGAATCACCATTTCAGAATGAGGAAGAGATAAAAGTCAGTGGCTGACTGTTTTGCTTTTCTGACCTTCAGGTTGAAACTCAGTAACTGACTCTGGGTTTTTATTATTTGTTCTGCATATATCAACTATTTCTGAGATACTCACTATATTTTTCAGGTAGTTCTTTTTCTAGAGAACCAAGCTCAGATCTAAAGTTAGACATATTATCACATTAGACAAGAAAATCTTAAGGTAAAGACCATCATATACTACATATTTTGTTTAAGGTAAATCTAACTAACAAAGCCTGAAAGGAGACCATTTATTTTTCAAACAAATATCAAACAAACAAAAAAGTCAAAACTGAACTGAGAAACAAAGTGTATTTGGTAGTTCCATTTCTTTCCAAGGCACAATAATGGTGACAGCCAGCTAATCACTAAAGCTTTCTCGTTATTAATCTTCCAGAGAATTCAGAAAGCTAGCAATTTTCCATATTTATTCTTTATTTTGCAGAATTGTTTAAGCATTTGTCACATGGTATAGTGCTAATGGCCTTCACCATTTACCTTACTCTACCCTACATATTCCCTAATTTACTAATATGTCTTTGACATTTTAATCCTTTTGGAATTGCTGACTGGTTTCATGTCACAGTCTGCCATAGTATGGCAGCTTATTCTAAGTCTGCAGGAATAACCTTATCTAAAAGTTGTCTCCATTCATCTGTAGCTTGACACTTGACACAGATTCCTGCTGAGAAGACTAGGTGTTAGGTGTTCTGCTGTAGGACCTTACTCTCTCATACTAAGCCTTGTGATAGAAGTATGTCACTCAGTGCAAATTCCTTAATTTGTTGTCCCAAGGACCAACAGCCCTATATATTCCTTATACTCTGGAATGAAGTTAAGCTGCTACACTGAAGTCTGACACCTGGAGGCCTTTCTCTGTTCCTGCTCATGGCCTCATACACAGCTTTCTTCTGCCCCTTCTGCCTTTTGCCCATCATGAACTGATGGATGACAAGGCAAGAAGGACAGAGGACTCCCTACATATTCCAATATGTTTCAAAGTAAGATCAGTGACTAAAATTAAACTCTAATTGGATTAAACAGCAAGGCTCATAATAGTAAGAATTAATAAAAAGAATGTGAGCAAATTGCATGGTGAGCGAAGCAGAGAGGTCATATCAAAACAAGGAAGAAAACACCTAGCATTCTTGTCAGGTCTCTGACATTATCAGAAATATGAGACTTCTCCCTAGAGATTCCTAGATTAAAGGATTTAATGTTGCCATACAGGTTTAGAACGCAGCTTCATGTCTTCTTTGGTAATAAGATTTTCCCCTCTTTTTCCCTCTGTGATCTTTATAATGTGGTGTAAGAAATAAGGCTCAGACCGCTGGCAATTATAATCACAAGCAGAGATGCTCAGAGGGTTGGAACATAAAGCTAAGGCAAAACCTGAAAACATTTTCTCAGCTTTGACTTTCTGTACACCTGTGCTTATTCATTACATAAATATTTTATCACTAATAAACTCTCTTAGCTATTAGAAATATCAATACTAAGAGAATGTGAAGCTTTACTCCCCTGAATTTTAATTCTGTAAAAGCTTCTGTATAACGATGGGATAGTGCATTGGTGGCTCCTGGGATGCATCAGGCTCAATAATTGATATGCTCTCTGGAGCCCATTTAACATTTTATGTTAGAATTAATTGCCAGGAATTTAATAAACTGAATGTTTCAATTATGAATACAGATTTTTAAATACTTGGTGAATTTGGATAATCTTATACCATTTGCACACTCTTTCAAGACAAGTACTGACAACTGGGGTTCAGTTCTCATGCTTAGATCATTCTAGGACATCCTTACATGCATATCATTATACTTTGTTCATATTTGTCTGCCTCAACACTGTCACTGTCACCCATTGTACTTTGCTGGTCAGGGTCTTATTGAGAAATGGTAACTGTGCTGTCACATGATATAGATAGCTATCACCACTCATACACACACACACACAAACATACACGTGTGAGTGTGTGAATGATTGCTAAAATTATGATTGTTAATACAATGCAAAATTCTTTATATATAAATATTCTGAATTGTTAGTATGCTATTGATGTTTAAAAATTCCATTAAGTGGCGACTGAGATTGTTCATCAGGTAAAAGTATTTGCCTTATAAACATGTTCCCCTAAGTTGAATATCCAGAACCAACATAAAAGTGGGGGGGGATAGCCAACTTCACAAAGCTCTCCTCTTACCTCCACATGTCCACCTTGCCACATATGTGCCCAAACCTACATGCATAATAAATAATAATAATTTGAAATCCCATTAAATCTATTGGTCAGATTTTGCTATCTTTTGTTTCATATTTTCCAAGTTAGACTTTTTTATTTAAATGAAACTAAAATATAGTACTTTCAAAAAAGTACTATTTGAAAATGTTTTAAAAGGGGCTAAAAAATCTGTTACCCGATTTTAAAATATTTCAGAAGTTAGGTAGGGTTTCTTTGAATGGTAAAATCCATAAAACTATATATTAAGAATGTCATCCTAGAATTGTTGTAGAAAAGACAAATTCATTTTATATTGTGTATGCCATTGTTGTTTATTGGAGTTTGTACATTTTTTAAAACAAATATTTTTTTTTTTACCTAGGACTTGGAAGAGTTGAGTCAGTAATGAAATGTGAAGTCATGCCCCAATTTCAGTGAGGCCATGCTGAAGTCAGCACATAATAGCTCACACTGAAGCAAACACTGACATGCAAGCCTGTCAAAAGCTAAGGAAGGGATTAGCTCAGAAATGTGCCTGTCCCTTTGAAGTAAGCTCCCTTTGGTAGCTTTTCAAGCACTTGCTTGGCTACCTGTTTTCGAACAATATCCCCATCAGACTTGCCTGGTCTCTGATTGCTTCTGAAGACACAGGCACAACCTTGGCAGATATATCTTTGTAACTCTCTTTGTTTTCAAATATTTTTTATGAATTATTTTCTGGAAATATCCTCAGCTTTTTTCTATATCTAATATAGCAGAATCACTAAATAAACTATACCATAAATATGTAGAATAGCACAAGGTGCTTCATTTTATGTAATATTTCCCAGTGCTTAACTAAGAAAAATGTTATTATCTAAGGATATTAGGAATCATATGGTCCAAATTGACCTGCTCAAAAACTACTAAAGGACCATAAGATGATAGATGTCAGGAAGTTACATGCATTAACATAATTGGTGAGAGGGTTGGGCGTTCTGTAAAAAGAGTATACCACACTGGTTACTACTGTATAAATAAGGCATTCTAAATAAGAGCATGCCAAACAGCAAAATTCTAACCATCCAGAGTACATACATCTATATTTACCTTGGGTCCCTGTTCATCTCAATTCTGGCCATGAAATATGTTTCAAGGCTTATTGAACACCATTATTTCTTATACTTTATAACTGCATTCTAAATAAGATTCTAATTTTGTCAACCAAGTTAAAATGGACTGGATCTTTTTTTTATCACTCCTTGCATCAGCAAGCCAATGTTTTTTTCAGAAGGCTGTTTGTATTCTAGTCTTCATGAATTTAATATCTTATATTCTTTTAAGGCTAAATTTGGATATATGAATAAAATGTACATAGAGAAAGAAAACATGTATTTATTTATTCACAATATTTACAATAATACTCATTGCATTCTGAATGTTTCATCTCTTAAATACTTTGCAGATTCCCTCAGATGACTTCTATGTTAGGAAATATAAATGAGAAATACGCTTGAATAAAATGGCATGCCAACATCCACAAGTACAAAAACACTGATTAGGCAAGGTCTGTTTTTCCCTAAGTGTAAAGATTAACTACTGTGTTTGGCACATCAATATGACTTGATTTGAAATGGTTGTAGAGAAAATGTAAATAAAAAATAAGATATTAATAAGGTCAATTGTGACAGAGTTCTAAGAATTCATATTTTTTTCACTCAGAAATGTACAGCAACTTCATGCTGAAAACATTATAGAGACAATCATGCAGTTTTGTTTGTAACTATGTGCTTTCATATGACAAATTTTTACATTTAATCAACAGGATGCTGGGTTCATAAAAAGAAAACTGGAAAATTAATATTCTTTCGACATTTTAATATGCAAATGACCCTTCCAAAAGGATATCATTGCAGATGTCCTGCATATCAGGTATTTTACATTAGGAGTCACCCAGTATCAAAATTCCAGTTCTGAAGTAGCAAAAAAATAATTTTATGTTTGGGGTCACCACAACACGAAGAACTGTACCAAAGGGTCACAGCATTAGGAAGGTTGAGAACAACTGCTCTACAGCATTTTGGGTGTGTGCTATGTTAGGGATAATAGTATTTTCAATTTAGCAAGCATGGCCACCCAACGTCAACAATAGTTTTGTTTTAGTTGAATAACAGATAACAGTTATAATATAGATGGTTTGGAACAAAGTGTCATTTTATCAGAATACTGTTTAACTGGATCTTTTGTGTTAAATACTTTTAAATAACTATGGTGAATGCCTGGCAGAAACAACTTTAAGGATGAAGTGTTTATTTTGGCTCATAGTTTCAGAGCTCTCATGGTAGGTAGGGTGTAATAAAGCAAGCCAGTCTCACTATGTTGGGCCAAATGAGTGCTCAGCTGGTTCAAATCTTAATTTCCTTTCTTTCGGTTTTGTCCATCTTTCCTCTGAGCTTATGGAGCAGCACCACTTATACATACATACAAGATGTTTCTTTCGTGTTCTGTTAATCCTTCTGAAACACTTCACAGACATATTTAGAGGTGTACTTTACCAAAATCTTAGATAATGCTAAGCACAGACGAATGCAAAAGTAATGCTTACCATCACTCCTGTGAGTATGGATTGTTTATATATTTTACATAATCGAATAGCAAACACAACTTCATTATAAATTCGTTATTTTGGAATTTTTAAAAGGCATTTTGGGATTTTCTGCATAATATCTTAGCTGTAAGAAACGATTACATATTTGCCTTTAAACCTGGGGGAAATATTGAATTGCAGATAATATTGTCTTAAAATTCAAAGTGTGCTGTTTATACCACTGTTTGTGAAAAATTTTAAATTTGAACCTACATCTAAGAACGGTTTTGAAAAGGCTGTTTTAAAAGGAGACTCAGTGTAACTGTAGTGGTTAAATACCACAAGCGATAAAATGAAGTCAATTACTTGATTAATTAATATTTAATAAGTAAAATATAAATAAAAACACTTATCTCTGTGATAGCACACTTCTTACGATTGATCTTGATTATACTGCATTTGTGTTTTTTCCTTGAACTTATCATGTGAAATATGCTACATATAACACTTAACAAAAGAGGTATTTAAACCACCTAGCTTGTATCACCATTTCTTTTTCCATAAGTGTGGTACTCACCATATACGTGTTCTCACATGTGAATGCATATGGAACACACACATATTGACATATCTATATCATGGCCTAGTAAACACTGAAACTTGACTCACTCTAGGTGACTTTGGCTCCCTCATGCCATCGAAAATCATGTTATATTTATGTGGTATTTTTAACTTCTTTAATAATTGTGGTGTCTATTTTTCACAACAAGGTCATTGTACATCCTCAAACTCTTGCAATATACCAAACTCTGTGATGTTTATTTAATATGCATATCATACAGCATGTGATTACATTTCTACTATCCAAATTAATCTTACAATTTGCCCACTTTTGTTCTGAATAAATACTTAATTCTTGTATTTATGGATTGATTCTCTCCTTCTGAAAGCTTGGATTTCTTATTATATTATATTAAAATGTTCTATAATAAGCTCTTAATACACAAGAGAATAAAATAATTGATGAGTAATCATAAATTTTTATGAACAACAAACTTCGTATATGTCATATTTTAACCTATATCTGTGCTATAGCAATTCTTTCCTTGTGAAAGCAACAATAAGTAAAATTGTATGTCAAATCTAATGTACATTTTATAAAATATATTTTAACTCACTTGAAATGTTAAATTCATTTTTATTTATATGGAAAGTTATTACTCTACCCCTTCTGAGTTCTGAATGTAACTGTTTTGTGAAGGAAATGGCACACTACTGAGTAAATAACATGGTTTTTAAAATTATCATATTTCCACATATTTACATAGCAAAGCACAGTATCTCCAAGGAATTGTCACCATAGTTTTATGAAAATCTGACTTATAGAATTTGTCTTTCCTATATCCACAATCTACTTTTAATCTGTATTGTCTGTACTCGGTGTAAAATAAACAATTATCTCATTATCACCCCAAGGAATTTAGCTAGGAGGTAGATTGTTGCCATGAGTAAAATGATGTGTTTATTTTCTTGGAACAAAAACATATATACTTAACTTGGTAATGGCTAATTTATGAAGAACTGATTATGTAATTGTGTTAGCCTTCAAATATATGTCATGACCTCATTTTTTCTTAGTAACTAAATTTATGTACTTGAAATCTCATGTGATTATGATTCTATTTTCAAGTCCACAAATTGTACAATGTCACTCTAAAATGTCTAAAAGCTGCCTATCCTTATTTTCTATAAGTTTTTAAAACCACAATTGACCGTTGCTTCTTATTTACTGTTCTTATGACATGATTCATAAGTGAGATGACCTTTCTGCTCCATTTACTCTCTTCCCATTGCTGATTTAGGCTCTTTCATACATTAATATATACCTCAACAGTCATATTTATCACCTTTACCCTCACTTGTGAAATGTTTAATATTCTTGAACTAAGGAAGTTCAACTGCAGAATGCCTCAAACTAAATGGCATTCCTCTGTAGATCTTCCTTTTTGCAGAAGTCCTCTAACATTGGGTGCTTCCTCCTTTCACCAACAAAGGGGTTATTAAAAGACCAAGCATGAAGCTCTGCTGGAAGACAATTGATGTGACTGAGTCTTTCTTTGTCGACTGAGAGTCTTTACACAACCCCACTAGTTATGGCTTTCCAAATTCTACAGATTCAAAATGGAATCCTGTGGAGATGAAGATTCTCAGAAGCGCATTACTCAGTGTTACAATTTAGCATCTACACTCTGTTCATCACAAACATCCAATACTGGACAGTAACATTCTAAAAGGACCAGTGATTTAGTCATCTGTATATTCTGTGACTCCCAGAAGATACATAATCAGTCATTCTGTATTTTCTCAGATGTTACTAAATCGTAGATTGACTTAGGAGTTTTACATGGGAGAATGAGTGCAGGTTACAGAGCTTTTCAGTACCTATTATATGAAAAGACAGAGAAACTTTTATGAATAGAATAATAATCTAAAGATAGTGTTTTAAGTTTAATTAAAATTTTTGTTGAGCCCAGGGGAAAGTACCACTTTCAAAAGAGTTGAAAAGACTAACAAAACAAAGAAAAAGAACCATGGTAAAATAAAGGGGAATAAGGATAAGGAAAGTCTCAGCCTCTATGGGATATATAATTTTTAGTTTCTGGTGTCTTTACTGTCTTATTGTTCTTCGCAAGACTTTATGGATATAGTTTCTGATATTACTAGGAGACACAATCTCACAAGAAACCTCCTGCTGTTTCTCTTTTCACCCCCTCTTCTTCCATAATATTCCTTGAGCCTTGGTTGCCATGAGTGTAGATACACACACACACACACACACACACACACACACACATCCATTGGGATTGGTTCAAAACTTTGCATTTTGATTGGTTGTGATTTTTGTAATGGTCTCCATCTGTTCAAAGTGAAGTTTCTTTGATGAGGGAAGGTATGAGGAAAACACTTATTTGTGGATATAAGCACAAATTTTTTTATTGTTATTACAGTTTAGTAAACTGGTGATTTTATGTTCTCCTCCAGTAATTGCTACTTCATTAGCAGTGAGTTTTAGTTGGCTAGATGTTCAGCATCAGGTATGATTTCATTCTTGTCGAGTGAGTCTTAAGGCCAATTAGAAAGATTTTGGTTAGCACCAGGGTATGTGTGCCATTACTGCACCCTCAGGGCTGTTGTGGCATGCCAATACTTGAGTTGGTTCATTGTGTCAAAACTGGGTAGGACAAAATTTCTTCACATATCTTTCACACCAAAAGCAAATCATATCCTTACAAATTGTTTTCATGTTATAAGGATTGTTCCTACTAGCTCCTGCCACTCTGCCTTTAGTTTAATGGAATGCCCATAATATTCTTCCCTGATCATCTTAGCCATGAAGTTTTTGTTATTCATGTATCAAATCAGTTTTCTCCAGCGGAGTCTTTCTGGCTATACAAGCCACATAAATGGAAGTCCACATATCTAGCAGTAGAAGGCCAAACTGAAACAGAGTCATTGCCTCATATTGCTTTGGGTATTTTTTTTTACCTTACTGGTCTTTTGCTTGTATTATGGTTTCTGATTTTTGTGTTTTTATGTCTGAGTGTGTATGCGTGTATTTGCATGCTTATGTCTGTCTATATTTGTCTCTCATATTTTTCCTTTACTTTTTCTGCTGTTTGTATTGTTTATTCTGGTGTGTTTCTCGTTTGTTTGTTTTCTGAATGAAGAGAAAAGGTAGCATGGAATTGGATGAGTAGGATGCTGAGGAAAATCTTGAAAATGATGAGGGAGGAGCTTGTGGTCACAATATATTGTACAGAACCATATTTTCAATAAAAAATAAAAATAAAAGCAACAGTAAATGGTAAGTCTCATTATTTTGCTTAAATTTCCATTTTAAATACTTATATAATTTCATTTATATTGTAGGTCTGAGACAGGTTAATATGCCTGGATTCCCCTATAGTACCATGCTTCAGAAAGAAAGAAGCATGTGCCTCTTTGTTTACTTTTCTGTATCTTACCTGTCTAAGAATACTTATGATCAAAGGTATGTGAATAATACTTCTTGTGAAGAGATGTATGAATGAATTAACTAAATGAAAATCATCTGAACAATATTCAGAATTATTGTCAGATTTTCAAAATATAATTAAATATGAAGTTTCAGAAAGTATGAGAAGATATTTTTTCTTCTCCTTTGATAAGTATATGAAATGATTTGAACAGAATGGCCATTACATTGGATATCTTATGAAAATATAAGAGCACAATCTAGGAAAAATGATGAATTTTTCACACAAAAAACATATGGCTTTAATTTTGGCAGTAGCGATAACTTCTATCTACAGTGATATGAATGTCATTCTTTATAATTATGTTATAATTAGAAAATGTTAATGAAGAGAAACATGATTTATAAATAATAACAACCTTATTCATTTAAATAAAATATTACTAACAGATTTCACTGATTCAGCTTCTTAAAACACTTTTAGGCAATTGTATTAATTATACAAGCAGTAGTCACATTTTTTGGATGAAGTAATTGACTAATTTAAATATTAGGTATGTTCTCAAAATGTACACTATCAGTATAATAAAGCACAAATACTTTTAGTAGATAAATAACAGAACCATAATCTTTCAAGTATATTAACAAATCATAGTATGCATTTTAGTAACAGAAAGGATAGTTACAGCTTTTGAATATAGTGCAGTGTGTAATGCTCATATAAGTCCAACATCCCGCTTATGATTTCAAGTGTCTGACCTCATCTGTGATGTGAATGTTTTATTGTCATTCTCCCAAAGACATATTAAAGTATAGCACTCAGCTTTTGGTTATTTCACTACATTGCACAGTGTAACTCAAATATAGCTTTATTATCCCTGTCTACACTAGGTTCTGCACCCTTTAGCTCTCATCTCTCCAAGTCTCCCTTCCCTGAGCCTCTGATAACCACCCCTCAAATTTCTACTTTTAGGAGATGGTAGTGTGCACGAGTGAGAACATATGCTATTTGTATTCTTATGCTTTATTTGACTTTTTTTTTTTATTTCGAGGACATCCAGAGAGAATGTAGT
>LOEQ01011619.1:0-18744 GCA_001685075.1 Bramus lutescens
AGAAAGAAAGAAAGAAAGAAAGAAAGAAAGAAAGAAAGAAAGAAAGAGAAAATTCTGTCAATGTTTATGAAAATGGGAAGATTTTTTTTCAATAGAAAATAAGTCATCTGCATGGTTAAAGTGAAAATGAGCAGATCAGAAAGGAGTGGTCAATCTGAAGATCCAGGTGTAAAGCATCATAGTTTCCTATGGAGCTTTGCACACAGGTTCACAGGTACATGTAAACACACATGCACATACACACACATGCACAGCTTCTTTTTCTTGCCCCATGAACTCACTAAAATGAACTCACTTCTTTCCACCTTTTCATGGGTCCCAGGGATCAAACTCAGCTTGTCAATCTTGCAGGGCAAGGATCTTTACTCTCTGAGTCATCCCACCAGCCACATAACCTCTTTTTGAATGCAGCTCAGAATCTATTGTTAACACACATTCATGCTGAATGTGTGTGTGTTCCTTAAGGTAAACTACCATTCTGGATATTCACCCCTTTACACCCCAAATTGCCAGATTAACTAAGGCTGAACCAACTGGTTTTGTTCGGAGAACTCCCTGGCCTCGAAGGTGCTACAGGGTCTTGGGAATGCATCCCTCCAGGACCCAGAATAGGTATTGCCCCCATGCCCTCCCAGGCCCAGTCTTCTGTATAATTATTGAGGCAGAGCTTTGCTCAGTTGTCCTGGTTGGCTTGGCGCTCACTCTGTAGCCAAGTCTGGTCTTGAATTTGTGATCCTCCATCTTTCCAAACAGCAGGGATTGCAGCCCTGGTGGCTATTATTAAATGATAGACCCCATACAATATTTTTGACCCAAAAGTGATGTGTTGACCATGATGTGCAGACCAAAAGATCTGGTTACATGCTTCTGCTACCTCTTGTTGGTGGAGAGCCAAATGTACCATCATCACAGGGAAGACAGTCCTGGTGACCACAGAAATGCAGACAGCCTGACCTGCAGTGGTTCTACTGAGAATTTTATTTTTAAATTTACAATGGTACAAAAGCCTATTCATTCAGTAGGAGCCATGCTCTACATTTAGTGTTGGATTTTTTTTTCTACGCTAGTGAGACTTTTGCAGATGCTGGATAGAGCATAGAGACACGGCTCTCATCTGGTTGCAGGATCTGGAAGGGGAACTTCCTGTGCTGGTGTGTGTGTGTAAACACCACATAAACCATCTTGTAGGACACTGCCTGTGCTTTCAAATAAAGACAACGTAAGCGAGTGCTCTGATAAGGACTGACAGTGATCCAGCCAGTGGCGGGATAGGCTGACCATGTCTCGCAGCACAGTGTCTGAGGGAGCTGTATACCAGATTTCGGAGGGTCACTGTGAGGAAGGCAGTTTCTGGGCAGGTCTCACGAAATTTCCCTTTTATGAGGTACTTAAGGCTGGAAGTGGCATCATTTCTTGAGGAAGGACCAAAGCCCAGCAGAGCCCTCTCTATGGTCACCATGGGGCGGGGCCAGGGCTGACGTCATAATCCATCTCTTAGCACCATCACCTCAGCTCTGAAGGCTGAATTTCTTGTGTCCAATCTCAGCACCAGAGGCTGGAGCCAGGACAAGGTGCTCAGAAGAAGGTTCAGAGTGAAGACGAGAGATTGGTGATCTGGTGATACTGCCTGTGGATTTGTAAGCCTGGGTGCAACCTGACCAGACTGGGTTCCAGGACAAGCTCCAGCTAGCCGTGTCCTTCGTTCCAGCATGCTCCACTCTCTTTCCAAATGTTGGACTCACTCCTACCTTTTTCTTATTAACTCACTGTATGGCAAGCAAAAAAATGCTTGGGCAACTACATGATTGGAAAAATGGGTTTTGGCTTCCTTGTTAGAAGCCCTTCAGAGAATACTTAGAATGAAAAGACATGGGGAAGGATAACTCCAAGATTCCTGCCCCTTGAAGACACAGTCGTCCCACAGAGAGTTCCTCTGAGCCGACAGAAGTGAAACCTTCCCAACACTGGCCTTGTGTCCAGGAGTTTGAAGCATTGTTACTGAGGCACTGATGACTTGCTCAGCAGCTGCCTTCTCTCTGAGGACGTGCCTGATGGTGTGGACAGAGGTGATTTATCGTGTTTGTAGGCATGGCGAATGCTTTCCCAAAGCCTGCATCTGAGAGTGAGAAGCCTCAGTGTGAAATGAGTTCCTAAATGGCTCCAGTATTATAAAAACTCGGGAGTCAGAAATTGAGGCAAAGACCTGACACATCCAAGGATGGTGAAGAGTCAAATGTCTGATCCTCTCTCCATGCTTTTCCCCAAACCACCTGCCCTGGAAAAACCTTGGAAATTCTCTCCTCACTTCCTGTCCTCTCTAGCAGACCTCCTCAGTACTCTAAGGACTCTATGGTTAATGGCGGTCAGCCAGTCACTGGCTCCATCCTTTGGTTCAAGGTAGCTTTATTGTCACAATGGGATGGATGCATGAATGATTCCCCTGCCTCATTTCTTCCTTCCTGTCTAAATAAAAAGGAAAGATTTAACTCTAACATAGTAAAACTAAATACAGTAAGAGCAACTAACAAGTAAGAAATGCATTCACAATGTCTGGTCCCATAGTATTTGGCAAATTCAGAGAAAATACTCTATTATCTATCTTATCTTTGTGAGTCAAAAGTTTTGTAGTTAATTTACTTTCTATCATAACTAAGGAAAGCTGTAACTATAACTAATCATCAACCCCATCAGAGACTCTAGAAGAATATAAAATTTATTACCTGAATAAACAGGAAGTACAGAGCAAGCAACTCAAAAACTAAGAAATGACAGAGACATTTGGCTGCCTGGACAGTTACCCCAAGGTTCCTCTGCAACACTGGGGTATCCATCTTTAGACTATGAGCCTAAAACATCTGACAGACTTTTCTGTGAAGCAGGAATTTTGAAGGACTGTCCTACCTTGTACTGACAAAGTTCAACATTTGCCTTCTTCTGTGTCCTGCTTGTCCAATTTGGACATCATACTGTCTGCAACTAAGGCAAAGGCAGCTTCTTTGCCCAGTGTCTAACACTGCCACAAATGAAAGCAAACTCCAGATGGAGGTTTTTTGATGGCTGCCATTTTTTTGGAGTAAATTGGTGCTATCAGGAACAGATGTGTCTCACAGTCATGAAAAGCCCTGTTTTTAAAACATTAAAATGCCATACTCTGTAGGTCTCAGAAGTGTTTGAAGACCATCTATTTAAAATATGCCTCTTATTGACCTTGAAACTATACCTAATATGACTATGTTTGCATGTTATAGAAGACTAACTGCTAACATTTAATTCTTTATTATTCTAGATAGTTTTCAAGAACTACAACTTCATATTACATTTTTAAATGAGTTACATAGGTACAAAACTTTAAATAAGATATAGAAACATAAAATACAGTATGACAAAAATAAGCTTAAATTTGTATCATTATACAAAAATCCATACCAATGTAAAATATTTGAGATTAGTAGTTGCATCTTTAGTTTGAAAGTAGATTAAATAATTTACCATTTTATCCTATAATTTCTTTAGGGACTAGCTAAATTGTTCAGTATAATAACAACTCAGGGGTCAGAGCCTGGGATAAAGACCTGATAAATCCAAGGAGAGCAGAGGGTCAGTTGGTTGATCATCTCTCCACATTTTTCCTGAACTACCCTCTCCCTGGAAATATGCCAGAAATACTCTCTCCTCTCATCCTGCCCTCTCCAACATACCTCCTCCGATGTCCAAGAACTCCTTGACTAATCCCAGTTGGTCAATCACTGGCTCCATCCTTTGATTCCAGGTGGCCTCATTGACACAATGGAATGGCTGTACGAACAATTATTCTTCAGCATCAGTGTGATGACAGTAATTCTGGCAGAGAACAGCCAGCAAGACTACCTTTAAAGAGTTTTTGGACAGTTCTGGGATCAGAAGGTGGGTGCTGGACCTCTGCTCTGGCCTTCAGGGCCCTCCATGTTTACAGAAGACATATAAGACACTTTCTAATACAATGCCTTTTGCCCACAAGCTATCATTCCAACCTCCTATGTTTGGAAAAATGATACCTGCATGAGAGTAGGGAATGCAAATTCCTGTGTCATCAGGCTTTTAAAATAGACAATAAGGTTGAGTTAGGTTACTTTAAAAATGCTAATCAAGAGGGAGTAAGAAAACTGTTGAAGAGCCATTGGAAAGCCCTACAATAATCCTCTCTGCATTGGGTGGAATAAGAGCTGAGCTGTAGGAAGACAAACGCAGAAATTACCAGGCAGAGGAATTCTGGAAGACGCCACATTGTGGAGCTCTTCTCTTTTATTACCTTGGCATAGAACCAAAACAAAATAAAAACTTGTCAGATTTTGAGCCAGAGGAAAAGTCATTAGAGCTAGCAAAAGGAGAAAGAAATCAACAGTGTGGGTAAATGACACCATGCATGCCAGTTTCTCTGTTAAATATTAACTGCAAGCATGGAAGAAAAATTTTAGACCAAGGATAAAAACCAAATATAAATTTGGACATTAAAACATTTTAAATAAGAACATTTGGAGTCCTTATTGCAGTTATTACCTACTACAGATTGGGTTTCTTGTTTATGCTTTAAGAAGCCAGTAATTCTGTTGGGCAGTGGTGGTGCACGCCTTTAATCCCAGAACTTGGGATGWAGAGRCAGGTGGATCTCTGTGAGTTCCAGGCCAGCCTGATCTACAAGAGCTAGTTCCAGGACAGGCTCCAAAACTACAGAGGAAACCATCTCGACAAACCAAAACCCAAATCAAAACAAAACAAGCAAACAACAACAACAACAAAACAATAATTCTGATAGACTGCAATAAAGTCCACACCATCACTCAAGGCACCTGGTGAGCATGTGGTGCTCAAGCTATCCTAATGTATGCTACATCTGGATGGGACAATGCTGCTGTGTTTCAAAGGATTGCTCCAAATAACCCCACAGTACTGAGTAAAACACCTATGAATACAGACAAACATGCTAATCTTATGTGTGGTGATGTCTACAAAAATAAGAAAGCTTTGGACCTGGGAGATGCTCAGGCAGTAACCTACTTCCATGAAAGCCCATACATATAAAGAGCTAGGTGAAGACCCAAGATAACTCAGTGATAGTTACTGCACAATGGTAGGAATCTGAGTTCAAATATGGGCACCTCCTTCACAAGCCAGCACTAGCTGGGGAAGAGACAGGATGGTCACTGTCGTTTGGTTGGTACACACCTACCCACAAACCCACAAGCTCTAGGCTCTAGGCTAGATCCTGCTTCCAATGAATAAGGTGGAGAATGACATAGAATGATGCTCAGTGCTCTTCTGATGTCCAAGGATAAGAGAAACTCCAGATGAAAATCATTGAATAGATCCTCCAGACATTCTGCATTAGGCTGATGGCAAAACCTTCCCATAGTGGCACTCAATGCAATGTTAACCCACAGCTCTAGCGTACAAGTAAGTTGGTTTGTATAGTTGATGCTGAACATCCATTAGGTCAGTGTCCCCAAAAGAAGGTGACGCAGTCTCCTATACCCATGGACCAGAAACAAATGGGGACATGCAATAGGTTAGACTCAACTGTCAATCTTACTTGGATGGGAGGTACCAAAGTATGCTGTACTCAGAGGCATCAGCTCTTGCTTCCATGATTTGTCTTCTTAGACTCTGTTGTGTATGTAATTGAGACATTCCTAAAGGAGAGCACGCTGTGATGTCAACAAACACAGAATGGATTTGGGGGCCTTTCTCTCCCCAGAGCCACAGAAGAGGAAGGCTCACATCTCCTGGGCAGAGTCGTGGTGTCTGTTGACCGTTCTCTGATCCCTGTTGCCTGTGCCTTCCCTGGTTGTTGGTGGATGTAGGTGAGATGGCTCACTGAGGCCAGCTAGTCCCAGGTGCCTCATGGATATGCTTCTAGCTTTAGTGACATCATAGAAACCACATTACTTCCATACTGTGTTCTTTATCAAGTTATGTGGTTTTGAGTCCCAACTCCAAGAATGGCATCAGGGATAAGCAACAACTATTTCCTGGTCACTGGCTGAAAGAGGAAATCAGTATGGAATGTTAGGTAATCCACACACCAGGGGACTAAATGTGTGTTCTGCGAGATTGACTCTGTCTCACATAGGTCCATTATTGACCTTCAAAAGCAACCCTTCCTTCAACTCCCCTCCTTGCAGGATTATGGTCTACCTCACAGACCCAAGGAGAGCCTGGGGTGCAGGCAGGTGCAAGCCCAGGGTCTGAAGTCTCCAGCACCATTCTAGAAAGGTTAAAAGCATTTTTAAGGGTCAGGCTTTCCTCACAGCCCAAATTGTGTAATACATCTATTTAAGCCCAAAGCACTTTTTGAACTAAGGCAAGAAATGAGTAGCTAAGCGGGCAAGGGTACAATGAGGGACAATGAAAGAATTTGCTTTGAAAGCCTTTCCTAGGAGGCCAAGTCTAAAGCCTCTGCTAAAATGCTGGCCGTGATCATGGCTGGGATAAAATGCGAACCTGTTATGTATTACTTGTTCAATCAAAGAAGAAATGGGGAAACTGTAACCCAGAACATTTACAAAAGCAACTGTTTTAATTTGTCAGAGACCCTCAGGAAACTCACTTAGTCATCTCTGAGCATGAAAACCAGAACCAGTACTCTGGACACAATTTACTCCTTCACACGACCTTGTGCACAGAGCAATAGTGGTTTTCATTTGAGCAATTTGGTATCCTCATTTCCAAATAATAGCCTTTTGAAAAACAATGTTTTGAAGGCTGGGACTGGCTGGAAGCCCTGTGCATCTGCTAATGAATACAATAAAGGCCTATCCTGTTGCTTTTGTGCTGACAGGATTTCAATGCTCTGCAAGTCCCTGCTTGTAATTTCCCTTTTAAACTAAGCTTTTAATTGATTATAAAATGACTTAATTTGAAAAAAAAACAAAAGAATTTGAATTGTAGGAGTTTTAGCTCACAATATTGATATTTTAATCCGTTTTCAAGTTTTCATTCAATATTGAAATAATTGAGTACTTAATGGGTGGTTAGAATATCTGTCTATTAAATTAATTGCACATAATGCCACATTTATTAAAAACAGTGACCCTCTGAGGTAAGTTTGCTAAATAACAGGAATATATGCATATACAAACTTAATGAAATCTTTTATGTAATTGTACTTTTATGCCCTTTCAAGCTACGTATGAATTCGTACTTTAAATTTCTTTTAGAATTTCATGGCATTTATTTATAATTTTTTAAACATTTCCTCAGCTAATACCCTCCTGAAGCATTTGCATTTCTAGTAGTTTTACCAGGTGCGTAGGCCTCCAGTTTAAACTTCGGCGGTTCTCCCTTTATTGTCGTAATCTTGTGGAGTAATTTTCTGGCTCTAAGGTACATGGTTCATCTTCCCGACTTTCTCTCCACACTAACGAAACCCAGCCCTTTAGTACCACAAAGTGTATTGCTCTGTCGCCATGACAAACCAACTACCGTCATAACCTGTTGGTGGAGACTGCTTGCTCATTCCCAGCTGCCCAGTGCACAAAATAACCACTCAGAAACCCTATTAATTAAATCACTGCTTGGCCTGTTTAGCTCTGGCTTCTTATTGGCTAACTCTTATATCCTAAACTAACCCATCTCCATTAATCTGTGTATTGCCATGTGGCCATACAGCAAGGTTCTGTCACACCTATCTCTGGCGATGACTGCATGGCTTTTCCCTGACTCTGCCTACTCCCTCTATATAGCTTGTCCAGCCTGATTATACTCTGTTAAGCCATTGGCCAAAAGCAGCTTCTTTATTAACCAATAGTATACAAAGGGGAATCCCACATCACCCTCACTTTTCTGTCTAATTGAAAAAGGAAGGTTTTAACTTTGACATAGTAAAATTATATACAATAAGACAAGTACCAAGCAAGAATTACAGTTATAACATTTATATCTACTTTCTTTTATCATAACTAAGGAAAACTGTAATAATAACTATCTATTCTTCAACTCCATCAAAGACCCCAGAAGGATATAATATTGCCTAAGAAAACAGGAAGTGCATTGTAAGCAACTTCCAAAACTCTAGAATTGACAGAGACATCTTGTTGCCCAGACAGTCACCCAAAGTTCTTCTGTAACAATGGGGCATCCATCTTCAGCCTACAGGCCCATAGCATCTGGCAGACTTTACCATGAAGCAGGAAATTTCAAAGACACCAATAACCTGTATTTTTAACTATGTGTACATGTGGGGGAATGTATATATGAGTGCAGAGGACAGAGAAGGTGCCACAATCTTCCTGAGCCTTCATGGTGGTTGTGATCTGTCCAATATGGATGCTGATAATTGAACTCTTAATCTGTTCTTATCCACTGAGCCATCTCCCTCAGCCATGTCGTCAAACTTAAAAACTTTGAAGGTTAGCAAAGCTGTAAACAGAACTAACTTTGGTGCTCATTTAACCCTTGCTCTTATTTGGGGATACATCTAGATTTGTGCGCAGCTGTGAATCATGTTCTTGACATGTTCCGGGAATGACCTGGTGAGCTGAGGTGTCACACACTAGCTAGGAGTTGACCTTGACACAGCCAAGACCACCAGCATCTCCCCTCCGTAGGGTCCTCTCGTGTTACTCTCTAGTCAGACCCACCTCCTTCCCCCCTGCCCCCAGCTACTCCCCGTGACAAATCTGTTACCCATTTCTACAGCTTTGCTCTAGCCTTAGCTTTCTGTTAACAAAGCCTGGTCTTCCCACAAATACAGATGGCGTATGCGGAACTTCTCTCGCTGTTATCAAGTACACTGTAGTGTGTGTGCTGGGGCCACACGTGATTATATGACGGAAGGAATTGTGTCTACAGTGAGCAGCACTGCATATGAGTTCTGAAAAAGACCTTAGATTTTATTTCTAGTCTAAGTTTCAAGGTTAAAAAATGATATTTACATGGTAACACTATGTTTAGTTTGCCGAGGAGATGCCAAATCGTTTTCCAAAGTGACTGTCACTTTTACTTCTAGAAATGCAGCCATGACCCAATATGTAGACTTAGCCCAATTTCTATTTTTATTAAAATATTTATCTCTTGTATATTTACTTTTAAATTATTTCAGTGGAACAAGGGGGAAATCTGATTCCTCTTCACCCAGTCATTTCCCCAAACCGCCTTTCAAAGACAAGGCCAAACTCACAAGATGCCAAAAATTTGCCAGTGACGTGTTTGTCTTCGAGAAATGCCTCATGCTGACTAGGAGAAGAAGGCCTAGAGCATGTGCCATGTAGAGGATGCCCACGGTACATAACATATATGACAGCCACCCCTGGGCTGGGGGCAAAGTGAGGGGTGTGTGCATCAGAGAAATTAACCAAAGAGGCACTGGCTAGGTCATGGCACTTGAACTGAGATACAAGCGTCGTCGAGAAGATTGTATTGGAAGAAGAAATAAGACCTTAGTAACTGTTGATGAAGTGTGCTGATAGAAGTACTGCCAGGCCCATGGGAATGCCTGGATCTGATCTCCAACACCACTAAATACATATATACATACATACACACACATACATATATACATACAAGTTTACATGCATACATACATAAATCTGAGAGGGGAAAATAAAATCTCGTATGGACATTTTAGAACTGCAAAGACTGGAGTTTCCAGCTCAGCATTCATGTAAAGAGCATGGACTCAGTTACTTCTCATGTGCAACAAGTAACATTATACAGACTGAGCAGGTTGTATTTAGGAATATATCACACATATTCCTAACATATATGTGTGTGTCTATATATGCAAAAAACAACTAATGCAAGAAAGAGGGCATGAATTTGAAAGAAAGGAGGGAGGGGTATATGAGAGGCTTTTGAAGGCATAAAGAAAAGGGAGAAAAGATGTAATTACATTATAACCTCAAAATAAAATAAGAATTAAATAGAAAATTTAATCCCCAGTGAGTATCTATGAGTTCATCAGAGTGCTGAGACTGAACTTTCAAAGACCTTCTCACATCCAAAAGTAAGATGCCCCAGAGAGATAGTAGAGCCCTACAGACCCTCAGCAGAACAATGGAGGGAAAACATGGGTAGAACAGACAATTTCCTACTGTGATGGCCAGAAAACATCTAGTAATGTGGTTTCAAATGGTAAGTCCAGAAGACTGTGTCTGGGGATGCCCATGCTCTTATGTACTTTATCCTCAGAAAACCTATCAGGTATTTATAATAGACAGCTGAAAAATAGCTACAGACCAAAGTAAGTGTTCAAAATATGTCTGTCTTCATCTTCTCAGTTTGGAAGTTCTGGTCTCCAAAGGAGAACATACAGCCATTTATCCTAAGGAGAGGGATGTATTACTTTAACTTCTGCTCTTGTCTCACCAGGGTTCAGAAAAATTGTCACAAGGGTTAGTGACCCCATTGAACAGGTTTGAGCATAGGGAAAGATGAGGAGAACTCTCAGGAGCAAAGTATAGTACATACTAAAATTAAACTTTATGAACAGAACACTCTTAGACCCTGCACTATGGCATCAGAGTGCCAGTTTTTGACACCACTGCACCTGAAGGAGCTGCAGGAAAGATATTCACGTGAGATGGACACCCCAAAGCCAAGAGGGAGCCAAAGTAAGTACACACACACACACACACACACACCCCTAAGATAAACTGCTGCAAACACAGACGTCCCTGTGCCAAAGTGTGAAACCGGAGATGCACCCTGCATGTAGAGAGAAGGGGAAGAACTGCAGTGTGTAAGCAAGAAAGGTGTTAAAGATTCCACAAACATTCAACTCTATGACTACACAAGCCTGGAATGCAATTGGCTAAAGCAGTCTTAATCATAATTGCCAGAGCTGGAAACACCTATGCACAATGTTTGGTTCAATCTGTTAGTGAAATGTTTCAGGACAAAAAGAAATCAACAGCAACAACAATAAAACCAACCAAACCCATACATACCACCATGGGTGTGTCTTCAGGATCTACTGCTAGGTGAACACAGCCAACCTGTTAAGGCTGGGGTTTGTACAGGTTATCTGGAATGGCTGAATTGACCCCCGGGCTCCTTGCTGAGATATACTTCTTTGGTTTCCTCAATTAGGAATGTTCCATTTTTCTTCATATTGTACTTTCTTAGAGTAGGACCCCAGTGTGCAGATCATGCTGCATGGAGAGCTGTTGACCCAGAAACCGTAGAGCAAATGATTGTCAACGTGAAAATAGAATGTTGCTGTTAGCAGAAACATAAAGCAAACCTTTAAGGTGCCAAAACACCATATTGCAAAACCCAATGTCTATGCCTAGCCAAGGTACTGTCCCTAGGGAGGGAAGACAGAAGTTATTTGTACTTGTGTAGTCTGCACCCCTGAACCATGAAGACGGCTGGAGGAGTTCTTCAGTGGGAGACATGGGAACAGACGATGACTCAGAATTTCATGGAGGATGCAGAGCACAGTATGTGAGGATGTGTGGGTCTCACAGGGTAGAGGAAACACTACCACTGAGCTATGTTACAGCCCACTAAAAGACCGTTCCATAAAAAAACAAACTGAACATTAAAACCATAATAATACCATCTTTTAGCAATGCACACAGAAAATAAATGCCATTTGATAAAAGAGGAAGAAATGCGGAATCATCCCTGCAGCATTCCCACATCATTACTGAGTTTGAGGTAGGCATTTCAAATAAATGGCATGTAGGGTTTTGGCTTTCTTTAAGGGTTTATCTATTTGCAGAAGGATTGTTTGCCGTCTCCGAGGTTCAGCTCTATTCAGACCTGGGCCTACCTCTTGCTAGTGTGTAAGATCCTACATCCTCACTGCTGTCCATAGTGACCATGGCACATGAGAAAGAGACCTACACGAAAATGAAGATGGAACAAGAAATGAGATTTCTATCTCCGTGTGGGAGGAGAAAGCTGAGATTCTGTTTTAAAGTCAGAAATGCGTGCTACTGGGGGACATCCGTGCTTTTCCTTTGCGCTTATTGCTTCAATGGGTCACAGTGGCTGGAGAGTGGCTTCCCTTTGCACACGTAGACGCTAGTGTGTCCAGTTGACACTAGATTACTGRTAGCACCCAGAGTCACACTGCACCACAACTAAGGGACAAAYCTGTTCTAGGCGGCRTTACACGGAACATGCACCTACCGATGCTTCTGCAGACACATGCACATTCTCAAACTACTTGAAGATGGGTGTGTAGAGCCATGTTGGTAAAAGCAGCTTTTAAAATGTGCCTAATTATAAAAAGTTTCGGTTCCTACGATCTTCTCTCATGCACCCCAGGCTTGCGGGACGTGTTTTGCACCAGAACCCAGGGGAGGTTTGTCTGCGGGGCCCGGAGCCGTTCTCTTCCTTCTCACTCTCCTGGCAGGATGGACAGGAATGAAGAGCAGGTTCTCATTTTTTTTCCAGTGAAGGAACTGCACGTTAATTTCACATTTGCAGGCAGAGATAATCTGCTAATGTATCCTCGCCTGTGAATAAAATAAATCTCTAAGTATATATCATTAATAAAGACATATGAAACCTTCATATTATGTCAAATTATTAGAATTAAGGAGCCGGCGAGAGAGCGGGCAAGCCAATAATGTTGAATAGGCGAGGCAATCATTAGCACTTGGTGTGATAATTGAAATTTGCTTTGCAGTAATCTTATTAAAAATTCATAACGGGTCTAGTCTCCTCTCCCCAGTGCTGGGGAGGCGCTGAGCAGTGCGGGTAGGGTACTCAGGACATAGACTTGCTGTCTGACAGGGCTGCAAGAAGGAGACAGAGGACAGCACTCGGAAAGCCATACAGTGCACTCTCTGGAATAATCTTTTTGGACCCTGAGCTCCAGCTATTTCCTTCAAAGCATCCTTGCCTCTCACATTAAGCAATACTGTCTCATGACAAAGTTCTGTGTTATTGCTAATCTCATAGTCTGTGGTCATTGAATTGGTCAGTGGTTAACCCTTAATAATCATCCTGGACAGATCAGTGTCTTAAATCATTTTATATCTAAGGAATATGTTCTAAATTGTATTACATTATCTCAAAAAGTTACATACAGAATGAGAGCAAGTGCCTTGTGGCTCCCCCACCCCCAAGCAGGAGTCTGTGGGAAATTTAGGTAAAAAATAATAAAAGATTCTATCTGTGGATCTATTGGCCTTTCTTGTCCACTACATTAACAAAAGTCAATGATATGAACCATTTATAGTCATAAACTATGTCAATTTTATCATTTTTATACAATTGAATCTCTGTACACACACAAGAAAAAAAATACATCTGTGAGAACTCTAAGGCACATACTAGCCAACGTGGGTGCCCTGGAGCGGGAGGCTCTGAGGTAGCATCCCTTAGGAGAGATGTTTCATTTTGTCTCACAAGCAACATCAATTCATGTGTTTGTTTTCTGAAGCTTTGGGTGTTGAGTCTGCAAACCCAGTTATGGTTCCAATATTTCAAAAATCCCAGGACTGTTCCAGTGTCAGGAGGGCTCTGTCTAATTTAAAATGCCTTCTTGCTGAATATATTATCCTTTAAAAATAAGTCCTTTGTGTTTTAGGGACAACTCGAGCATGTGTTTTTAATCCATTTAAAGTGAGCTGGCGACAGTGTTTATTTACAGGAGTTCTAGAAGGAAACCCTGGGCATTGGATTTTCCAGCCATCTGAAGCTTTTATCTGCAGAGAAGACATCTCCATTTGTAAAAGGCTAACCGGCTACTCTCACTCAGTCAAGGCTGAGTTTTCAATAAATCTTGATTTCAAAATATTGTGCTGTATTCTAAATTAAATCTTCATGGTGGTCATCCTCATAATAAAGCTTTAAAATGCAAACATCAGTTTCTGTAGTGTGTATGCTGATCCCTATGAATCTGCCAAGGTTTTCAGATGGATGACACAAGCCTTGGAAGGTCCCTCTGATCATTGTCACAGAGATGGCGCTGAACCCACCTATAAACTTCTAAATGGGATTCAAAACGGCCACATCAGCAGTGACAGTGTGGTGCTATCTATAGACAGAACAATTTGTGTTCAAGACGATCCTAGTTCGCAAAGAAGGATTAGTAATTGATTTGGCTTCAAATTAAAGTCTACTAACATGCTTTTGGGTATACTATAAATAGCCAAAACTTTCTCATGGAATAATTGATACTTCAGGCGTGTTGATTAAAGGATCAGAATTTAAATATTACATTTGAAATGGATCTGCACTGAACTTTCAACATAGAAAGCATATGTCTCTTTGACAAATGAAAATCTGCAGTACTAATTCAGCAAGGATTTTATAGACATTCCTTACTTTTTTAAATGAGTTATTTTAAATTTTAGTCTGTAAGATCTTGGGAATGTGTAGAGTCCTATTGGGAAACACCTGTTTAATGGGTACCTCCTTCAAAGACACCATGAGCTGGAAAACCCAAAATATACTCTACCACAGCCACAAATTGGATTTCATAAGGTGATTAAAAACTGGTTACACAGCTTGATCTGTGTGGATTCCTTGTTCATTTATGCCCTGCATGAAGCTAAGACTTGGGCCTAGGCTGCACTTTCTTCACCTGCTGTGAGTACCTAGCTCTCAGCATCCATGACTTCTTCTAGGAAGGATCTGTTTATCTGCTTTCTAACCAGCCACACAAAAACAGGTGCTCCTGAGCACTGACTTCCTCTTGCTCACTCAGTTTTCCTGAAATTGCAGGACATAGCCCTTCAGCCAAGGGTCCTGATGGGGGGGCGGCTCCAGGCATTGGGTTCTCTGTATTCTTCTGGGCCCTAAAGCATCCCATGCCATCTGCCCAGGTCTATGTTGTTCACACTACACAATATTGTTCCTTAATACCACTCTCTTCGTGTATGTGTGTGTGTGTTGGTTCATTTTTCTGTAGTTTCCCCAAACACACACTTCCATTTCTTCCCTGGCTTTCTGTCTGCTGAAGCTGTCTGTCTGGATGGCCAGAACCAGTGTAATTCTCAATCTGCCACAGCAAATTCTGTGATCCTTCCTATAAAGTCAGGCTATGCTCCCTGGCTCCCCATTTTAGAGCAAAACAAGCCAATGAAGACATCTTACTGTGTTCCTTAGCTTCTACCAAATGGTTCTCAGTTCCCTAGTCCTGCCTCTTAGAATACACACCTCCACTCCAGGCCTGTAACCTTCATTCGTGTTAGCACACGGGCCCTTCAGCACACTTTCTGTGTGTGACCCCTAAGAACTGCCAGCTGTGTGTGTGTGTGTGTGTGTGTCTGTGTGTCTGTGTGTCTGTGTGTCTGTGTGTGCCCGCGCGCGAGGCATAGAAGCCAGAGGTCAATGCTGGGTATCGTCCTCAGTCGCTTTTCACTATATTTTGGAAGAGAAGTTCTCTCGCCAAACCTGGGGCAATAGCCCTCCTCTTGCCTCCACTTTCCCAGTGCTGAGATTACGAATGTGTGCCGCCATGTCAGGCATTTCCGGAAGGAGACTGGGGATTGAATTCCCGTCCCCAGGCTTGTGTGCTGAGTGATTTAACAGCCCAGTCCCGCCAGCTGCTTTTCTTCCTTGGTTTTCTTGCTGCCATAGGTGGCGACTCACTTCTGCCTAATTTTCATTCCATTCCAAACAAAGACCACATCCTCTGTAGTCTCTGATGGCTAGCCTGGCCTCAGCACACAAAACACATGCTCCCAGTCATGGCTTCTGTCTAGCCTTTCCTTCTAAACTCATCTGATGTCCGCTCAGGTGACCTCCCACCCAATGGGAACTGTCCCTAGTTAAACCCAGCCATGCTTGGGGGCAAACCCTGTCTGATCTCTATAAATGAGTACTTGCTTACAAAATGCAAAAGAACTTTGTAGTTTTTTCTACTGAAGATGTTTTTATTAGTGAATTAATTTTTCAAAATTAAATGGCTGTTTTAATCTGTTGGCAATGAACTATAAGCAAGAGTGTATATTTCTGGCATTTAATGTCACTTTGATATTGTCTAATAGCTTTGAAAACAGTTCCAAAAAGAATCCCTGCGTTTCAAGAGCATTGTGATTTTTTTTCTCCATCATCACAACATTTTTTTCTCAGTTAGCAACTGGTGGCTTATCTGATTCCTTGGGGTCACAGGGAAGTGGGGCTCAGGTCCTTCCACATTACCAGTGGCTGGTTTAGCCATGCTCTCAAGTTCTTAGATCCTAAGTGACTTCTACAGAAGCATTGTGTTGTTGAGGTTTTCTGTCCTGCCCAGTTCCCGCAGTCGTTAAGTCCCAAAGAAATCACACAGAGGGCTACATTAGTTATAAACTGATTGGCCTAGTAGCTCAAACTTCTAATTAACTCATAACTTAAATTAGCACATTATTCTTGTCTATGTTATCCATGTGGCTTGGCACCTTATCCTGTGAGGCAGTCATACCTTGCTTCCTCTGCTCTGGGTCATGACTGCAGACTGAGCTTCCCTCTTCCCAGCATTCTCGTAGCCCCACCTCTACTTCCTGCCTGGCTACTGGTCAATCAGCATTTTATTAACAATAATACAAGTGACAGGATAAAAGGCTATTGTTTGTTCCACAGCAGCATCCATTTGTGGGAAGGATTAAAATAATATGCAACGTGGTAAGCACACACACACACACACACACACACACACACGCAGCTGGGTAATATTTCTAGTACCAAAGTGATCTTAGGTTACAAGGGCAGCAGGTACTAGAAGTCCAGATGGTTGCACATACAGGGTGTAGAGCTATGCAGATCTAAGAGACAGGATGGGGAGAGCACAGGTGTGCAGGTGTGTGCAGTTGTGGGCACGCAGGTGGAGGTCGGGACCTACCTCAGATCCTCAGAGGGCTTCCTCAGATCCCACAGGTGCCACCAATGATTAGTTGAAGTAGCTGGGCCAGAAAGCCTCAGAAGTCCACCTGTATCTCCCTCCCTAAGAAGTAGGATTTAAGTATACGCTATCACTCACCACTGTGTCCAGCTTTTAAAACTAGGTCCCAGGAACAAAATTCTTGTTCGTGGACCAGGGTTGGCTGTGAGACTCCTCTAGCTGCTTTAGCGAGCTTCTCTGTGTCTCTGAGTATGATTCCAGATGGAAAAGGACTAATACTTGCTCTGAGATAGACTTGTGGAAGCCAACGTTAGCAACAAGGTGGTCAGAAAACAAACCAACTCACAAGCCTCACTCTGCAAATGGCAAGGAAACAAATCCAGGAGGTTGAGAATGGAGTCTCATACTCCTCAGCATGACAGCAGGAACTACTGCAAAATGACCCCATCAAAATGACAGACAAGAGGCCACACCACCCTACAGAGAAAACACAGAAGGGTTTCCTCTGCTGCCTGACCACCCTTGTTCAGTTTCTGTGGATGGTGAGCAATAGACCTTGGCTGAAAAGCCTCCCCGTGCCTCAACCTTGGGCATGCTCAGAGCTGACCACTGCATCTGTGTTGCCATGGTAGTGCTGGCCCTGAATAAACTCACATCCTCTATTGTCCTGATCAATGCGACAATGAGAGTGACAGCAAGGAGCAAACCTGTCCTTATCGATATGAATTCTTCTGATTTCGATGGACTCCATGGATGGAAGGGCATCATAGGGTGTTCTGTCATGTCTCCTTTGCAAAGTATCACAAATTTAAACTGCTTTTCAGGTGGACAGCCGAAGTTGAAATATTTGACTTTTATGTTATTTTAAGACTAAAAAAAGCATGAGTAGAGTTTATAAAATGTACAAGCTATAAAAATCATTTCTAAATTATTCATCTCCTTGTTATTTTTCATTGTGGTGCTTGGTATCCAACAAAGCATCACACATACTAGGGCAACTCTGCCACCAAACTGTATCTCCAGCTCCTCTTCATTTCTAAAAATCTCTGTGATAGTCAAATACACATTCTGTCAAATATTTGACTTGGTAAAACTTAGTCAACCTCTCAAAAGTCCAATAATTCTTCCTACAGCAGTCAGGGGAGAGTGTGTTATGTAAGGACAGTTGGAAAAGATTATTTAGTTTATAAATCAGAGTTTAAAACTTTGCTAAAACCCCATTCTTCTCTGGGTAGTAGCTGGTTGATTGGATGGTGAAGTTGCTCTTGAGAGTCTTATGCATTTAAAGACGGACTGAATCCCTAAGCTCTTCCCTGACACCCAACCCCTCAGCAGCCATGAATAATTTTGAGTCACAGTCTACACTGAGTTCTTTGTGTAGGTATCAGTTCCCTCATCCTGCAAGTGGCTTCGTCAAATAGCTGGTCACTAATAGGGTTGTGGTCTACAGATAGGAGATAGGATGGCACCAAGGAAAGGTTGTTGTTCCAGGGAGGTTTGTACATGTGAGCAGGGTTGCACATGATCTTTATTCTCAAGCCTGTAACAGCTGTTAGGCTGCAAAACTCCCCTCACAGAGAAGTGTTTGCAGAGGCTGCAGCAGAAAGCCCCAGCCCTGAAAGGCAAAACGCAAGCCCTATTTTAATTTCTAGTTCTACCCAGGACACAGAATGTAGGCTGAACCAAAGCTGAGAGGCCAGGCATACTACTATTTAAAGTGTAAATGAGGGCAATAATTGCTATCAACGCATCGCAGAAGTAGAGTGTATTTATTTTCACATTAGGGTAGGATTAATAGCTATAGTCTATGGTGTGAATAAACATACCAAAGCTGTCAGTACTTCATCAGAAATTCACCATTTAAATGCAAATGGCTGTAACTCTTTGCAAGCAGTTTGGGAGTGAAATACGGCTGTTATAAGAAAGTATATCTCGGGGTTGGAGAGATGGCTCAGAGGTTAAGAGCATTGCCTGCTCTTCCAAAG